>JAYXIM010030938.1:0-19258 GCA_037575425.1 Anastrepha fraterculus
AAGCCCAGTACCAGCTTTCTGAGTATTGCTAAACAAATTTAGCTAATATTCAACATTTTTACAACTATTCGGCATGCGACAGCTACTACCAGAGCACGTGAATGCCAGCGCCAACGACAAGAAGCTTTCTTCAATACAAGAATTTATCAATTAAGTGGTTTGGGATAGTCAAATTTTAAAAAAATTGTTTTTTTGCTTTACATTTTCTTTAAGTGTAATATCTTATAAATATTGTGCGAAAATTCCAAGTGAATCCGGCAAATATTTTTTGTGTTATTCAACAACTAACAAAAGGCGCTCGGAGCATTCGAGAGGAAGTAGGAAAACTCTGAATGCATTTTTCTTAAAACTATGTTTCTTCAACTGGTAATCACTGCAACTTAAACACCGCTTGGTAGATTTTGAAAAACATAAAAAACTCGTGCCTGATCGACGGATTTTTTTTCAAAAATTTCGATTTTTTTTTAACAATTAATTGTCGGTCTCGGTGATTTCCTGGGTTCCACAGAAATGGCGATAACTTTTACAATTATTAATTTTTTGTTTTCAAATTGTTTTCAAATTTTGCTGAAGTCAAGTCGAAACATGATGTATTAATTGGGTGTTTTTATTTTTGAAAAAAAAAAAACAATGACTAGTAAAAAAAAATATTGAAAAGCATAATCTTTTCGGGCCTCTCACTACCCCTAACGCCGTAACAAAAACTTTATACAAATAAATAAAAAAAAAATATTTAAAAGCAATTTAAATATAATAAGTACAATAAAATATAATATAAATTGCCAAGTAGTTAGGAATGTAGGAATAATCATGACTTGATAGTCAAAATTAGAAACTTATTTGGGTAAAGCGTAGTAAAGTAAAGTGTAAGTGTGTTCAAAGTTTGGTTTTAGTAATATAAATTTTATGATTTTGCTTAGGTGAGATAATATGTAGCAGCCGCCGTAGCCGAATGGATGGTGCTAATAACCTCTGTTTGTAACATGTATTATATTTATACAAATAATGTGAAACATATTTTTTGGTGTCCGTAAAATATAGTTTTTACATTCAAATGTTAATTAAAAACTTTTTTTGAACCGTTCGTAGTTTGTTTTTATTTAAGTAAAAAAAAGTTTTTTGCTAAAATTTTTACCATTTTTTTCACTTTTGTCACCTTTATGAATGCAACTTTTTGTAAGGGAGTGTCAAAATTCTAGTGCCACAAGGGAGCAAACCTTTAATTATTTAATCATAAAGCACCATGAATATTTTTTTTAAGTTTGTATTTTTTTGAATGTATTTTAATTGGTTTTCTATCCACATATAGACTTGTCTTACTTTTATTTTTTTTGTTCTGTTTAAATTTGATTGTCTGCTTTTGAGTCAAATTGACATTTTTTACCATGCACTCATGCGAGTTAAGTATAGGCGCAGAATTTTTTTCCCACAATATGTACATACATTAGGATGGCACAAACAACGACCATTTTTTTCATCTTGATACCACTCCCTGAACTTGTTTTATGGCTAAAGAAAATTTATTTAAATTTTCGTTACATAATAGTTACTCGTGTCGCCAATGCTTTGAGAATTACTACAGTTGAATGAATTCTGTAGGAAAAATTCACTTTTAGAAATGATTATAGTTTGATATTATTTAATCTACTCTTTTAATTTCCCTCCACGAATTTCCAATAATTGATTTCTTATGTTTTATTAACAATGTAAACTAGTTTTTATCTGAAGCTCCGAAAATTTAAAAACAAATTAAAAAATAAAAAAAAAATATATTTTTTTAAATTTATAAGTTTCTAAAATATAAAATGTTTTGAAAATATAAAGTGATATAAAATTTCGAAAATTTAAAAAAGTTTTAAACATTTAAAATATTTTGAGAATTTTAAGAGTTTAAAAAAATTAAATCTTTATAAAAGTCACAAAATTTTTAAATATTCAATAAGTAAGAAGAAAACAACAAAACATTTTTCTTACTAACTTCATTTTTAGCCTAAGAAGCTTTTTACCCTCTACTCTGCATGAGTTAATAAGCGTTGAAAAAAATAAAATTGTTTCATTGTAGATTTAATTTTATTTAATTAGCAATAAGGCAAAAGAAAATAATTAAAAGGTTTATAAGTTAAGTTAAGTATAAGTTTGTGATTTTTCACGGTACCATATATAAAAGAACTTGTATATTACAGAAAACCGCTGAACAGTGAAAAATTAGTATCCAAAGAAAACAGGTTGCACATCAACGCATGAAAACATTATTCGTCTGTCTTTTTCAAAAGTTTCTTTGACAGAATCAATCGCTTTCGAACATGAATCACTCACTGCAATTTTCTTTTCACTCACTTGCATAAAGTGAGGTTATTGAAATGTCATAGGATCATATGCGGTAAACGGAATAGGAAATAAGGAAGGTGCACGATCATTTTATCTAGATATTTTTTTAAATTATTTAAAAAAATCTCAAACATCAATAATAAATTTGTTTACCCTTCCTCCAAAGTAGTAATTGAACATATTTTGTAATTTATTATTTATACCTATGTATTAAAACAAGAAAACAGATTTATCGATTTATCTCATTAAAAATTCTTTGAACAAGTGAATGCGTGACTACCATTCGGAATTAACAGAGAGAACGTAGGTTCGAATTTTGATGAATCACCAAAATGAAGAAAAACATTTTTCTAATAGCGGTCGCCCTTCGGTAGGCAATGGCAAACCTCCGAGTGTATTTCTGCGATGAAAAAGCTACACATTAAAATATCTGCAGTTCGGAGTCGGCTTGAAACTGTAGGTCTCTTCATTTGTGGAACAAAATCAAGGCGCATCGCACAAATAGGAGGAAGAGCTCGACCAAACACACAAAAAGGGTGTACGCGCCAATTATATATACATATATACTAGGGTGTCCCAGGCTACAAGGGGGAATTTTTTTTTCGGAATTTCAATACGCATACCCTTTATTTTTTTCCATTTGACTCTAAAAACTTAAATATAAAATTTGACCACGAAGAGGGGCACTTGTTCAGAAAACTGTCGGCAATCTGGAGTCGATTAAACAGGAACTTGCTTTTGACAGAGACGAAGTCATAAATGTTTCTCTCTGAAATTAAAACAGGTAGATCAGTTATCAAATATACCTATTAGCAAACTTAGTCATAGAACAAAATCAAAGCTTAATTAACGTACCAAAAAGTGGGCCACAGAGTTCTTCTTTGGATGCAATGTAACGTTTATTGTGGGCTGTTGGGTTTTCTCTAGTTAAGTTAGCAATCATTTTTACTTTAGTTTCTAGATCGACATCATCATCAAATAAAGCCAGAATAGGTACTTCATCTGTCAAATACCACAAATGCTGGCTAAACTTCTGCAAAGCTGCTTTTGAAATGGTTTTGTCTATTGTTTCGTAATTTTTCATGGCCTTCAAAAAACACAAATCCTGATACGGCGCCTTAACTGCTAAAATACATTGGAGCCAGGGTTTTACGTAGGATATCACGATGAACAGACATACGTCCAACAGAGCTGCCTTATCCTTGTTTGAAATTCTGAATTGAGAGCTAAGTAACGATATGTTTAATGAATAAATGGCTCTCGCCATCCATCGAGCCTGGTGCATAGCACCTGGAGGCCGAATCTTAAATTCCTTCGCTGAATCTCCGCCATGAAATATAATTGAAAGCTCAATTAATTCGCGATAGTCATCTCTAACGATTTCTTTGGTTAATTCAGTACAATTTTAGCAGTTTGTCAATTTCCGAAACATTAAAATAAGAGCTTTTCTGTACAGCTTTGTATTTTCTCGGGATCGCCTTTAAGTATCAGTAGTATCACAACAGAGAATCTGCGCTTTGTCTTCAAGGTTCCAGGTCGTAATAGCATCCCAAGCTCCGTCTGCCTGTTCCCTTCCTGTCGAACTATCCAATTAAGGAACAGCAATAATTTGTTCTTTATTATCGTATGTAATAACTACCGGTAGGCGTTCTTCTTTACTTTTACGTGAATCTACAGCTGGCAACAGTTTTCCGTCCCAGTGGACAGTTACCGTGTCCGGGACCTTGTTTTGAAAATCAATTTTTATAGCTTCAGCCCGTTCTTTTCGCATTTCCGTACGAACTCTATGGATAGAGGACTTGCTTATAGGGAATTCATCCGTATTGTGCCCCAGAGCCTCAATAGTAGCTTCAATTATAAAGACAGAATCCCTCACACTTAACTGACACCTGTCTAATGCGGCAACTAACTTGGGAGTTATGATATTTTTCCGTATAGAAGTTTTATCGGGCTGAGAGGAGGCTTCTCTTGCGCTGGGCCTATTTTCTTCTAATTCATTTATTTCAGAATCAGAAGATGACTTTTTTAGTGGTGGTTCGCAAGATGATGTTGATGGTGCTAAGGATGCAAAATTTTTAGCACGTCGCTTTTCCTCCTCGATGATTCTAAGGCGCGTCCTTTCCTCTTTTTTTGTTAGTTTTTTGTCCACTCCGGCTAAGTGACCGGGGCGACCTGGTTCTCTTTGGCGCTGCAAGAAGATCTTATCTTCATTTATTTTAATCGATTGAAGAGCATTGGCATGTGCGATGTCAAACAAATTGTTTAAGTTTGAAACAAACTCCTGTCGACGCTGTTCAAACACTTCTTGAGTTTTTTTTCGCATTTTTTTGCAATTCTCTCCAAACTTGGTATAAGTTAACTAGTTTCTTAACACAGTTAGATATTGATCTGGTCGGTATACGTGCCTTTTCCCAATAAATAATACACTCACGAATTGTGAGATTTGCACTTTCATTGACACTTAAGTTCACTTCACGAATATTATAGAACAAAACTGCCAGTACTTGCCCGTTAGAGGGAAGTTTAGAACCGGTAATTTGATGTTTTACGTCCCCTATTAAAAATATCTCCTTTTTGGAACTTCGCAACTCCAGTGACATGTTGACTACACGAAAAAAACGCGATTACTAATAAAACAAACAAGTAATTACACGCAATCAATCCGACCCTTCGTGCGCGCCGTACTATACAAGTACCGTTAGGTTTCCGCGCAACTCGGCACGGGTTGCCGTGATTCTAAATAGACGAAACTTTATTTTTAAATGTTTTGAGACCATTCAAACAAAATAAGAGGGTATGCGTTAAAAAAAAAACACTTTAATTTTTTTGGGACACCCTAATATATACATATGTATATACGACAGTGACGACATGAGAAGTCAGGTAGAAAATGTAATAGCAAATTAACAATGTTTCCAGACGGGGCATATTCTACTTAGCTTCCTACCTCAATAATAATAAGCGAATTTTGTTTTTTGCTAAAAATTCCGGTTTCACGGGTATACAGCTGAAAATTAGAAAAATATTAGAAAACAGAAAAAACACAGAAGGATTTGATTTTCTTTTAGGAGGAAGTGATTTAAATACGTTTTGTCTCACATATTCAACGTGAACGAGGAGGAGGTGGAGAGTAATGAATACTTTCCGTGTTACTGGCACGCTCGTAACAATGTTCAGCATCATCGTCGACTTCTACTTGCAGCCATGCACAATATTTCGTCATTTATTAGATTTATAAGAGATACGCCAATGGCCTCACCCCAAGGGGAATTAGAGAGAAGAACTTGAAAACAACTCGTATCATTGCGCACCTAAAGGCATAAGTGTGCCACTTTTACATCTTCATGGAGGGGGCCTGGCCTGATTTATACTCAACAAAATCAAGGAGTTTCTAAAAAGTTTCTAAACAAGAAAATGAATTTCAAATTTAAGATTTTTCTGGGTCACACCGCTGCTACTTAAGAAAGAGATAACATCTACATTAATTCACACACCTCCCGCGACACTCAAATTACGCAGTAAAACAGTGTTTTTACATTTTCCCGTTCTCTAATTAAATAAAAATAATTCAAGATAAAAAATAAAGCGAAAAAAATGCTAACTCAGTTGCCTTTTAATTGAAATGAAGTCATTCGCGGGTGGCTCTACGCCTATTCTCGCTCAGAAAATGCGCGCGCGCAGATGATAAATCGCACCAAAGCATGCAGCTGCCGTTGCCGTTGCCAAAGTAATCACCAAAACAACAATAAATACGGCAGCAAATTTGACCCAAACAAATTGCTGTTGCCTTCGCCTTCGCTTTCGTTATCTCAAAAGGAGCAACTGCTGCTGCTGCTAGGTAGAATAGGAAGGAGGCCGCCCAGAAATGGCGTGCCGGCGCCAAGCGTATTTTACCGCTGGACAACCAAATGGAATTTTGCAATTAATTTTCATTCGCGCGCGCGACGTGGCAATAAATACCAACGTTAATAAAAATGAAAATCACAAATAGCGGAGAAATGAACCAAACAAAAAAAAAAAACCATTAAGCAATAAATAAATAAAATTGCAAAAGGAAAGCATAAAAAATAGCGCACAGCAAATGAAAATCTCACCACAAATAAAACGAGAAGTTAATAAATAAAAATAGGCATAACTGTATTCATAACACTATAACACCAAGCACAATGGTGGAGGATGTGGCGGTGGCACAGTCATAAATAAATAAATGCTTAAATTAGTGCGACAAATATGGGTTCGAAGTCATGGCTATAAATATGATATGTACTGCATTTATGTGTGTGTGCTCGTGTTTGACCTGGTGAGTGAAGGTATGCAAATTTATGTATTACAGTAATTTCGCCTAACCGGATCTCTGGCGTGCATAATAAAAAACATGCATACAAGGTGGCGCAAAATTAATCATCCAATGGGAAGGTTTAAATTTATGTTGAACTAGACAGCCGTAGTATATATACAAACAGACAAGCAGAGGAGCGCGTAAAACGCAAAATAAAGATTTCCAGCAGTTACAATTTAAATTTTTTTTTTCTTAAAATCGCAATGCAAAAAAAAAAACGATGGAGTATTAATTTTGCGCCACCTTGTATAAGCATCAGAAAGTGTTCATGTGTAGATGTACAGGTATATAATTGTCCAGCAAGCGAGTATATCAAAGCGTTGCATTAACGCTAAGAGGCATAACACTTTAAGGGTGCCATTAAAAAAGAACACAAAACCAATTCGAGGCGCTGAAGTGTCATAAACAAAAAGTACACGTAAAAAAACACAACAAATAAAATAAAAATGAGCGTTGAAGAAAACTTAAACTTGCAGAAATACAAAAATATTGCAAAAGCATGGGACGAAGGTAAAATGAGTTGTAAAAAATAAGTGAAAAGAAAAAACGACAAAAAGCAAACAACTTTGCTGGCACAAAAAGGTGAAAGGCCAACACTAAGCTAAGCTTACCTTGAGCAAGAAGAAGAAAAAATTGTGTTACGCATAAAAAATAATCGCTTGCCAAAGTCTTAACGAATTAAGAGCGCAATGACAAGCAACAAAAAGAGCAAATAGGCGAATAGTGAGTGGCTCAATAAGAAGGCAGTAGCAGCCGTTTAAAAGGGTAGGACCATTCTGACGACAATTAGAACGGTACAAAAAAATGTTTTTGACGAGTCGAAGCGAGATGTAGAACTTTACGATTATTACCTATAATGAACTTTCAAACATGTGCAAATAAAAAAATTTAAATAAAAATTTAATGGTGTGAGTCTGTTTTTCGAAGACACTCCTTCGTGATAGCTGTGAGAGGCACCAAAATTTCTTTCTTAAACAAGAAAATGGGCACTTTTTTAAGTTTCGTAAATAAGATGCTAAAAAAAAAGATAAGAATGTTATACAGCAATTACGAGAGAGAATATGGTAACACCTGTCCTTATGTCTCTAAGCATCACAATGTTTTTGGCAAAGCATATAGGTAAGTTGTCCTGCTTTGGTCTCATGTTGATCCAAATTAAGTGAAAAGCTCGTCTAATATTGTCTTTAAAAGTCTATAATAAATTTTAAACTTATTCATTTAGTAAATCTAGAAATACAAGGGTTTTTACAGACTACTTAGAACTTACGGTCATTTCTGTACAAATATATGAACATTTTTTGCAAATTTAAAAAAAATTCAATGTGCAATAATTTGTACTTTTATGTAGATATTTATATTATATAATAAATAAATTTTCAAATCTGATTAAATTCATTCAATATTCTAATCAAAGGTGCTTTCGATGGATAACCAGTTCTAAACCGCTCTAGGAAGAATAAATCATAACTCCCAAGATTTCTTAGAGGTTGGTGAAAATTAATGCGTTTTAAGGGGTCCGGTGGTGTAGAGCTCAAAAATTTTGGGTATTTTCAGGAATTTTTTTTAGAATGAAAAAAAAAGAGAAATGAAATTTTTATTTTTTAGGCTTTTTATTTAACTTCTTTTACATACAAAATTAAAAAAAAAATTTTTTAAATTTTATCGATTTAAAAATGCCGTTGAAGTTGACCCTCCCGAAAAATTGGACCTGGACGGTGTTGTACATTTTGGCTCTTCTATTAATCTGAAAAACAAAAAAATTGTTAATCAGTATGACTAGCTATGTCCCGCTACTAGAGTAAAAAAAAAATTTACAAAATGGCGCGGTTTCGAATTTGACACTCTAAAAATCTGGTTTTTTCAGTTCTTTGAATGAAAAAAATATGAAATAATTGAAATAATAATATGATTCTAGTACGGGCGATAGTCATTCATGTTGTGAACAACATATTAAAATTTCGACGATTCGGTAGTTGAATAGTTGTTTTGTTTTTTTTTGACAACACTAGGCCGAAAAATTCGTTTCGAGATAAATGAGCTTAAAGCTTGAGGTACAGGTGCGCGCGGACCGCTCTCTGCCTAGTTAATGGGCTGTAGAAGCTATAATACTGAGAATTTCCGCCTGAAAATTTCACAGTATATTCCTAAGATACTATATTTTCGAAATATCGAAAAAACAAAAAATCGATTATTTTTACATTTCTAGACCACCGGGTTCCCTTAGAGTAAAAGCAAGACAACTGTTCCTATTTATAATATAATATTAAGAACAAACACACAGTGAAGTTATATTGCACTTTTTCTTCTTTATAACAATTGTAAATTTAGTAATGCACAACCTGCGATCTATGAATGAATCGGAAGCGAAGTTCAAACATCTGAAATGAAGGAATCTGCGAAGTTTAAAGATCTGAATGCAAAACTAAGAAACTGCTTTTGAATGCTTTTAAATCTACTGATTTGGAACTGTTACTATGGTCTCCAAATAAAGACTGCCCGCTTAGCTTAGACAGTATAGTGACATTAAAGTGCATGATCCATGCAAATCAGAAGCAAACCGCCGAATGAAGCCAAGCGTTTAATACGATTTGGCGATGACAAAATTCAAATGACTAAGGATCTGAAAAGTGGAGTCAAAGATTTCTCCCAAATCAGTAATTTCATTAAAGATATTTAGACGGACAGTTCTTTATAAAATATGAAGTACAGATTAAATGCTTAGACTTAGAAAAAGATACATGAGCACATTTCTTAATATTGAGCTTTAGATTCCTATCACACCATGCCACGACGATGGTGAGGCCTGATTGAAGAACGTATGAATCAGGCAGGTTTAGTACAGTCAGAGATGTCAAATGAATTTCTTACCTGTGTGGGTCATTTTGACCATTATTTTGAAATATCTGAAAATGGTAAAGTTTGCGGAGACCGATAGATAGTTCAGATATTCTACAAAAATAGTCCCTTGAAAACTTCAGTATGGGTTTTCTCAGACGAAGTAAAATGGTAAATACAAAAACACTTTTCAACATATTTTATAAAGTTCAACGAATTTTGAAGAAATATAATAATAAGTTACATTTGTTTTGTCCTGTTTTGTTAGACTCTTAAGGATAAAGTGTTAGAAATGTATATATACATATATAAATTAAGGGTAATATTAAGAAAAAATTTAATTTTCTATGAGATTTTCAGTTATTTAAGGCGACAGATACCTGTAAACGGCCATATTTTCCCTAATTTTCATTAAAATTATTTAAAATGATGAAGTCAATATATTCTTTCAAAATTGGCATGCAGTTTATTTATACATTAGAATAATATATATTTTTTTTATTTTAATCATTTCAAATGGCGGATATACACTCAATTGTTCCAGGAAGGTGGCAGCGGGGCTTCTCAATCGGCGGGCATTGTAGCATCGGCGTCAGTGGCCTGAATACAAAAAACCAAAATTTTTTTTGTTTACTAATGTCATTATTTCTATATGAACGAAATGGAAAAAAATCGCGGAATAAAATGCTTAAAAACAAATAAATTTTGGGGCGAGTTTTCCTACTATTTTTGCTTTGAAAAAATAATTTTTTCAAAAAATTTTCAAAAAGTTGTAATCTCACATAGAAAATAATATAAAAAAAAAAATGTGTGCAAAATTTCAGGGAGATCGGTCAATAACTTTTCGAGTTATCGTGTGCGCCAATTCGAAAAATATAGTTATGAGAAAAACGCGTCTAATGTCGGCAACGTAACTATACCTCTCCCAGCGCTCGAACGCAAAGAATACTTAAATTTACGTTCTAAAAATTTTTTGACACATTCTCAAAAGATTATATTAACATTTTAAGGAAAACAAATTTTGTTTTTCGAAATTTAACAGGTATCTGTCCCCTTAATATAAACTAGCTCTCATTATGCACTTGTTTGATTCCAAGTCATATTTTTTAAAATAAATCAGACGTTTTGACCAGTCAGATTCGTCATTTATCCTACTAGTACTTAAGGCTTTTTGTATGTACACATTATTCGTTGCCTGACAGAAAATCGGCTGCCACATTACCTGTCAAAAATTGTTATAAAGAAACAAGACCTTCTGGATTAGATATTTAAGGAACTTATTTAGTAAAAATAATGCCATCTGGCGAATAGATAACATACAGTCACAAAGCTGGATAGACGATACAAAATGGCTAATAAACATCAACCAGGGAATGGTGAATGTGTACATACAACAAGCTACTATCAGTATGGTTTAGAGAAAATCAAGCGAAAAAAGCAGATAAAATGCATCTGCACGCTCCTGCGGGGTTATCGGCAAACAGTCAGAATTTCTCAAATAATTTACGCAGACATTTCTATCAGAAGGTACGCCTAAGTATATGTACTGTAGTTAATAAACAAATAAAAAAATATTGAGGAAATAAACAAAAAAATAAAAAAAATATTTCTTTAATTTCAAGATGGTTTTACCCATACACCCCCACTATAAGTATATGGATGTATGTATAGAGGTGTGCATAGGTGTTTGGATGTTTGTAGTTTTTGTAGTTTTTGCGCCTATTTGCTCATAAAATCGAGCGCATTAAAGCGAGTTGAAAACACCTTCTTCTGCCCACTTCTAGATTACGATTGCAGGATGAACAGGAAGGGATTTGTTTTTTCGATATACTACGCACCTATAAACGGTTGTCATTTCTCACATCTTTCATTCCATATAGCCTGTTTTTGAATTGTTTTTTGTTTACTGGTAGGGAGCTACTTACAGTAACAGGCACGTTGATGCTTGTGAATTGCCCCCCAGCAAAGTGCTTCGCTCTTGTCAAATAAGCAGCTTAGAGTGCCACATCATCGTCGAACCAAACGCTTGTTCTAAGGTTCCTAAAGTTTCCAACACTTAGCTAAGCCTCTCGTCGCTTTAGTAAAGCAAATAACAATTTTTAGCTTAAGCTGTCATGTGAAGGGTATCCATGAGGATTGTCTTGCCGAAGCAAATGTGCTTTATCTGATTAAATGCTGAATACTCATATTTGTAATGCTATGATCTCTTTAGCAGAAGTGCAATGCCGTGACAACGCAACCTGGGGGATCGTATAAAATATATAGTATACTGTTTGACGCTGTGTTAGGACTATGCCAAGAGGTCAAAGTGACTCCACACTAAAAATTCGTATTTAAACCGTGGAATTGGAATGCATTTTTTTTTACCTTTTCATAAGCTTGAAACCTTGCATTTATATGGTTTTTGTTAGACAATGAACTAAAATTTTATACAAAGATAATTAACATTAACAAAAAACAAAACAAAATAACTCGGACCAAATGTTTATTTACATCATTTTGTAGCGGTGCGTATTAGGGACCCAAGCTGGAAATTACTACAAAACATAAAAGTTGAACAAAATTTATATAAACCTTTTTAATTTATAAGATTCTTCAGGCAGTTCAGCATCGATTTGACCGTTTGAGGGTATACTAGGGGACATTTTTTGTTCATTCTTTCATTATTTATTTCAAAGTTAGTTATTGGTTATCTCTCTCGCTTCCACGTTTTCTAAGCATTCTGCCTGCCTGCAGGATCGCAAAGACTTCTACCTGAAAAATACGAGCAATATTCGGAATACTAAAGATAAATTGGCTGATTTGGAGAAAATTCCTGCACCAACTCCCGATTGCATCTTGGAAGCGTCAGTGAAGACAGAGGTTCCAATGCTGTTTGCTAGGAAAGATGAGCAATAATTTCACAAAAAATTAATGAAAATTACAAAATGAAAACAAAAAGGAATTTAGTCAAAACTGGTCAAAATAAAGCTTTTCCAATAGGCTGCGAATGGGTACATATATTAGGTAACTGAGAATACTTATTGCTTACTTATTTCACACAAAAAAATGCCTTGGAAATAAAAAACTATTTATTCGTACAGCAGATGTGAAAACAAAAAAAGATAGTCTATCATCAGGCGTTAAAATAAATTTCTTCGCCTTAACGGCAGAGGAGCGCACGATGGGTACTTTAGTTAGGGTAGTTAGGGTAGTATTTTAGTATATAATATTTAGTATTTTAGATGGGTAGCTAGTTAAGTTAAGTTAAACAGCTCGGTAGCCCTGGTAGCTAGTGCGATTCAATTAGATCAATCTATAATTTTAATCACATTTTAATAAATAAATAATGATAATAATATGTTAACAATAAAAAAAAATTCGATTAATTTTTGCACTTAATGCAAAACAGAAGTGGGCGAGTAAATTATAATTAAGGAATTTAAAACGTTTCAGTGATCTTACTAACCATATAAAGAATTTCGTCGAATTCAACATATACAAAGAAAGTTTACTTCGGTATTGTAAAACCATTATACTTCTTCCTCTTCATCTTTGTTGTAGGACTAGGTCCTGTTTTTTCAACGAAAAAAAATATAATATGTGATTGTATTTGAAAATAAAAATATAACGATTGCAGCATTCGTATCGGGATCCAAATATCCAATACCTGTGCCAACGCTTTGATGGTCTTCCTAGAGGTTGTGTTGTTTTAAGTTGGGTTTTCATCAAAATTTTTGCCAGCCGATCGTCTCCGAATCTCTTTACAGTCTGCTTTTGTAGGTGTCTCTTAATAGGTTCCATTATTTTCTTCTCTTGCGGCTTTATTTACTACGTTGATGATTTCGCCATCTCTCGTATCTCCTCGTTTTGTGATCGCGCCTTGTGCAGCAACTATTGCTCGCAGCGTTTGCCATTTCGACGGTGGATATTATTCGCCCTGTTGTAGTTGCATCCACTCGAGTTTCAATTCCGTATGTCAATTTGCTCTTGATGTTCATTATAATATCGCGTAAACACCCGGACACCCATGCGGGTTTTTGGGATTGTTTTCTTACTTATCAACGACATTTTTTGAAGATGCTATTTTTGTGCCCAGGTAATTAAATTCCATTACCTGCTCGATGCCATATATGGCTAACTTACATCTTAATGGGCCCTTTGAAATTGTTAGTGATTTCGTCTAGGATATTTGGATGTTGTATCTTTGCGAAGATTTTTCAAAAGAATATATTCCGCCCATTTCTGGGGAAAATAAAATTTGTTCCTTAGACCCGTTCGCGTTATCGGACACCAAAATGGAGCACTTACACACTTAGCTGGAGGGAATTCGAATGAAGAAAATATATAGATTGAATATCTTGCTCATTGCTTTCTTGAATTGCTTAGTATGACTAGTAGTAGTGGAACCTATGATAGTCATAAAAATAAAATTATCAAAGCCCACTTCATTGGTGTTCACTTCAGCCTATAGCGTGACCAAATGAGTAATAAGAGTCTAGCACTGTCCACTCTTTTGAAAATAAATGAGTAATGCGCTCTGAGTCCTCGGCCGTCTCAGCAGATGTTTAAATGTCGGCTCTTAAAAGCTGAAAGTTATAGAAAATTGTTTTAAATTTCGTTCTTAAAATTTCTTTAAATCTGTTCATAACTGAATTAAAATTAAATTAATATAAATAATTTTATGAATAAAATGTCGTAATATTACATAAATAAAATAAATTCAAAAATATTTCAACCAATATGAAAAAAATATTGAATTGTATGAATTTTAATATGACTTTCATGTTTCTGGCCATGGATGTTTTACTATGCGCCATTCAAGGGGTCTTCAGCCAACGGCGCTCATTTAAAAGAAGATTAGTGTGTCTGCCTATTTCTAAGGCATCAGCACGAGAGATTTTGTTGTTTCTGTAAAGAAATGTTTCCTAATGTTTCAAATTAAAAAAATATACTATGTATACATACAACAACAACAACAAAAAAAACTACGTGTCTTCGGCTTAAAAGCGAATTTGTGTACAAGCAGAGTAAAACAGCGTAAAAAACGTAAATATAAAAAGTGCAAAAAAAAGCGAAATGGTGAAAATTCTGCTACAGAAAAAGGAGCCATTACTGAAATTTAAGTAGAAGAAGCAGCAACGGCAATGAAAGCAACACAAATAAAACAATCCAAAAAGAACACGACAGGTTTCCGTTTTTAGTGATATGAAACAAGAAAAAGCGAAAAAAAAACTACTCAACATTAGTAGCCAGCGGGAAAAAGGCAGCAAAGTGAAGTGGCGAGAATGCAAAAATGAGTACACAAAAGACTTAAAGCACTCAAGGCGCCATAGACGAGGTTAAGACAAGGGCCAAAACGAGCGCAGCCAAAAAGTTAAGCTGCGACACGCGTGCGCCACTACACTACAGATAGTGCAGGAAAGAAAAAAACCGAGAAAAAACCGAAATTAAAAATTGCACAAAAAGTCATGAAAGGACAAGAAATCCGAAGGAAAAGAAATCTAAAGGCAAACTCAGGCGAATACCAACAAGTCCATAGTATTCGTAAGACGCAAATTGCAGCTGAGATTTTTTTACGCCACGCCGCTATGCTGATATCAAGAGTACAACAAAGCAACGAAAACGAAATTAGGTAAGAAGCAGAGGGAGAAGAGGCAGCAGAAGTAGAAGCGTTGATGGGTTTTAAAGAGGGAATGTAGCAGCGCGAAAAAACATATCAGCAAAGTGCTTGGCAAGCTGTGGCGCTGAACAACCAGTTGGAATGCTATTCAAAGCAAAGCAAAGCGCCATGAGGTGCAAGTGGCGCATGCAGCAGTCAGAGTCGAGTTGAGGTACCCAGCAGACATTCTTGGAAGTCGATAAGGCAAGCAGACATTCAAGGACGCTGAGGCGCGAAAACCCTTTTCCGCTTAAACGCATGTGATTCCCCTTCTTTTGTCATTGTTCAGCAAGCGAGAAAATCTATACCAAGAGAAATATATAACAAATGAATGAAAAATTGGCATACACAACACCGGCTGCAGGCAAAGTAAAGAAACATCTACACATCACGTCCGGCACTTGGGGAGAGTAATGTTGATTTAAAAGGTTCGTATATTCATGTGGCGACATAAAAAGTCTTTAGGCATTTAAGCGGTTAAACAACACCAGAATTTTTAAGCGGTTAAGCGCAAAATCAAGCAGAAATAAAAGGAGAGCAAGAAAATAACAATTTGAAAGCGCTGATATTGTGGATTATATTAACGGTAAACCAAACTATTTCAAGCATTTAAGTTAAGCCTCGGATGAACCAGAAACCTCTCTGGGTTTTTTAAATTTTTTTTCTTTTTGAGCGAGCTGATTTATATAACTACGAAAATGGCAATGAGACTGTCAACCATGACAATGGAATAAGTGCCCACAAATTGGTCCGACTCCGATTTCAGGATTTTGAATATTCTCGAAAATTCAACTAACCAGAAACTGCTTGATCTTCGACGCCCACATTAACAGAGCAAAATTATTGGAATCACCACCTTATGCTTATGGAATAACTGAATTAGATATTGGATTGGCTCGCTAAGCAGCTGACTTTTTTTTAAGGTAGTAGTCTGGTCCAATACTCATTTTTATATATATTTTTTAGGAATTTTTGTTTTAAGAAAATAAAATGCGCTCGTTTTGATTTTATAGTATGTTATTATTGACATCAAATAGTATACAAAAACAATTTTTTTTTGACATATTTTTTGTAGTAGTATGGCACCAAAGTAAGCGCCTTAAAAAAAAACATAGGTGGCTTGTCAACAGGATTTTGGCTCTTCAGGACATCTGAAACGAAGAGTTAAACTGATTATTATTCTGTAGGCTTGTCATTGTAGCAGGTGGTACAATAGGTAATATTTTTTGAAAAATAACAAAATGGCGGACTTTTGAAAACATACCCTACCTTAAACGCCTGCTCCGAATTTTCGCCCTGAACGAAGACGGAATCGGCTTAGGTATTTTTATTTTTTTATTATTAATTAGGTTACTTTGATGCTCTAAACTGTTTTAGTTGCGCTTCACAATTCTTATTTCATTCGCCTAGCTCACAGGTATGCAATTCTCAACAAGTTTATTGAAAGAATTACTGACAAAGTGTACAGTTATAGGCTGCGTGCATGGCAGTTTCCACAAATAAAATGCGTATTAGTGTCATTTTCGCTGAAGGAGGGATCTAAAAAGATTATTTCAAGATTTTGTTTTTTTAGCTCATAAACATATTTATTATTTTCGGGCCTTAGTAGAATTTTTTTTTGTTAATTGTTTTTATTTTCTCTTTATTAACGTATTTTAAAGCATAAACAGATATCTCTACGAGATTTCGATCACTACTGCTATTTACCAATCAAATAATGGATTTTTTTCCCTTACAAATCTTCCGATAGGGTGATGAACTTTGTGCCACCTTGTATGTATAGAAAGTAATACTATAAAGTAATTTCATGCATTTTCGATATTGTTTTTAAGCATCTCTTCTCTCATCTCTCTCAATTCTAAGTTACCGGAACCAGCCGGATTTGTATGCGGTCAAGTGCTGTCGGCTCAGCAGCATTTCAAAAAAGTGTACAAAAATGTTTTGTGACATTACAGCGACATGAGCGTTAGTTTTTAAGTGAGACGTGATGTCAATTGAAAAATATTTAAGATTTATTAAATTGGGTTTGACTCACAGGCTGCATTCTAACACAATATTGAATCTCGAAGTAATACTTCGCAGCGATAAGTTTAACTAGCTTTTTATGCAAATAAAGGAAAACCATAAATTTTCTGAAAGTTCCCCTTAAATCTCATCCCATTCACTATAATTCTCTATGCACTTAAGTACATAAAATGCATTGAAACTCACTTAAGTGCCTTTACAATGCATTTTTGGCTCAGCCAGTGCAGATATAAAGAGCGTTGGTGTATGTGTGTAATGCATAAGTCAATCGCCTGGAAAAAATACAAACTCTGTGCTTCAGGCGTTTACTTTCATCTCAACATTTGTTTGGTTCTTTATTGTTTTTCTTCTACTTTCTTCTCATTTTTTTTTTTTTTTTGCCTCACCCACCTCCATGATTGTCCATATCCTTTTTGCTTCCACTTCAGCGTTATTTTTCAATAGCCATTCAATTGCATTGCCTATCGGATAGCAGGGAAAAAACAGCTCTGCAGCCTCAAATGAGATGGAACGAGACTGAGAACGGAAAGAGAAAAAGTAAGAGGTGATAGGCGTGGAACAATCAACAAGGGATTCTTAAATTGAAAATTGCCAAACAATTTTTGCGAATTTTCAACGCATTTTCGCTGGCACGTTGCATTGATTTTCAAGCACCTCGCAACACAATGAGGTAGTTGCATATCGCGCGGGCGTATAGTACTTACATACTCATGCGTATATATATAGTAAAGGGCTAGCGAATAGGTGCGCTGACGGTTGAAGAATTAAATATGAAGATATTTTATTATTATTATTATTTAGTGACTGGTATGAATACCAGTACTAAAATTATGTTTGAGCATTGGCTGCAGAGGCCATCAGCTCTAAATATGAAGATAATATTGGGTGTGCCTTGATATTTTCCGCAAATGAAGGGACCTACAGTTTTACACCGTCTCCGAATGGCATGGTTTTTTATGAGTAACTTTTCCATTCACAACTTTTTCTGTTCATTCACACTAATGACGAGGTTTCGAAACCGGTTACTAGCGAATAGTAGTGAGGCAGCAACTTATTCGGCAACAGCGCCCGTTTGGACTCTTGGCAATCAACGCCGTTAATATTGTTTCACAAATCGAGGGACAAAAGGCTTAAACCGCCTTCGTATAGCAAATGGTTTACGATATGAACTTTTCTGGATAGAAATACCCTGATATGTGCTTCTTATGTTTATTAATAAATGAGGCACATTAATTAAGTTGAGATGAGTTTATTGATTGAGCTGAATTGATTGAGATGTTCTTGGAACCATTTAACTCAAATAAACCTTATTTGGAACCATCGAAATAGCAGAGGGTGGGACTTTACGCTCATGACCAGGACACCAGTCACTGTTATGACGTTTATAGCAAAAATTTGGAGGAAATACATATAAAACGATGCCCACTGACCGCTTTGGATGAGAAACCGCAACAAGCTTCGTCTTGGTATTGTTCACCACCTCATTTTAATCAAACGTAAATATTAATGAGGTCGCATGAAATTTATGCTCATTTTTTACAATATATGCCAAGACGGTCTGACCGTCTGATGTTACAAAGTATAATTCTCATTGTCTATGGGTCTGTTTGATTCTAAAAATGAGTAGCCAGCCTGAAAACTTACCACTCCCTGAAGATGAAGTGACATATGTTATATACGAAAAGTAGTTGGATCTGAGCGCTTACTTAATTAATAAAATTCAACAATTTCCTTGCAATGCGGCTGTTACGCATTTCGTGAAATTGCTATGCAAATAATAGTTGCCATAACCTCCAAATCATAGAGTCGTAGATTTACTACAATAATATGTTGAAGGCCATAGCGTAAGCAATTCTATTGGAGAACCCTGTGCCTACATAAGCGTAAACATTGAAGGAGTCAAAAAAGTTTTGTCACAGTGAGCCTTTTTACAATATTCGCAATATATTTCATGCAAATTCTTTTCGCTTATGTTATATGAAAACATAGTTCAGATTTAAGCAATAAATTGGGGAAAAAGAAATCCATTATTTTCTCGGTAGATGGTTGTAGTGATCGCTATTTCGTAAAGTATCGACCAAACAATTAAA
>JAYXIM010030941.1:0-22591 GCA_037575425.1 Anastrepha fraterculus
TAATTACTAAGTCGGTAATGAATCTCAGCATGAGCATAAGTATGATTTTGCTGTGAAACCCCAATCCAGCTTCAACTTTTTTCACAACCGATTCAGCAGTACAAAGTACAATGCAAAAGTAGTCTGGTGGCTTTAACTTCTACTCGAGTCCAGATCTTCCTTTTCTTTTTGATATACTTTTATGTGATTTTAGCCGAGTTCAACAAAGCACTGCAGTCATTTCTTTTTCATGCAACATACCGAGTGAAGCCAAGCCCCTCTTCACGTGATATTTTCAACACAAAAGCAATTAAAACAATAAGCAGTCTTTTCTTTCAGTCAGCTATTATCAGCAGGTACCACATTTAATTCTTTCAGAGGACGACACTGCGGAGCCTTTTATTCTCTATATTTTATTTGCTGCTACTTTTGCGGAAACATTTTATTCTTTGCACTGCGTCTATGTCGCCATAAAGCTCAAATATCTTACTGTTTCATCTCCTGCAATACTCACCATCGACATCTTTCTCTCGAATACTCTAAGGCCCGCCAAATCGAATTAATTCCTACTCCAAGTTTCTGCGCCATGCAATATGATGAGTACGAGGAAGTACTTTACTACTCAATTAGTTCAATTAGTCCAGGGTAGCACTTGTTGGCAAGAGAGATCCTTCGTTGAATTTCTAGGCCAAAAGCCAATTTCTTACCTCGAAATGTTTTACGCAATACATGAAAAGTAGACAAGTTGTTGAGAAAGTAGTGTAATACTCAAATCGGGTTCTTTAGTCTCATTCACAGTTTGATTGAATTGCTTAAGTTGTTCATTATTTCACTCACTTCTTTTATCACATGTAACCGCAATTCTTAACTGACTGAATGAAATAATAAATTGGGACCTCATGCTGCTCGGTTACTGTAATCAGGAGCTTACCTATGGCCAACCGAGCTTACCATTCGAACTAACCAGGTGAGCAGTGAAAACATCCTTCCTCTATACACCTAAAAAGTTATCCGTTACATATACACTTTTATGCCTATGTGTGCGTGTGTGTACGTGGCTTTCCATTTAGCAATGCTGCCACTGTCACCGGAGCTGTGACTATTTCACTAACATTTTTCTTATTATATTTTAACATGCAACAACGCAACGAAAATTTATTTGCCTGGTTGGTAAATTTGCTGTTGTTACTCCGGTATGCATATGCCACAAATATGTTAATACTACACATGCATATGTATGTGCCATGTTGCATGCAATCTTAACCCGCGCCCCAAGTCATATAAATCATAGTAAATGACCAACACAAAATGGAATTGTCATATTTCAGAGTAAAAAAGCAATAGAATACGAGAGTAAAAAAATCTTGATTTTTGGCGAAAAATCTGAAATGAAAAATTAAAGAAATAAACTTGCTAAAACCGGAGCCAAACCTGTGTGCAGTCATTTGTGTTGGACGCAAAACATATTTCATTTTATATTTTCGGTTATTTAATGTGAAAAATGAATAAAACATCAAGTAGAAATGATGGGGCAGAGGAAGCATGTGAAATAAATCCTTGGCATGCATGCCATGCAGGCATATGAGTACGTGCCGCTATGCATGCATGGAAGTGTGTGTGTGTGTTCACGAGTATGTGTGGGCGTGCTCACAAAATATTTGTATACAGCTACGCACGTGTATGGAAGTAGATCTGAATATGCGGGCGCCGGATAGCTTGGAATTTTGAAAGGAAAGCCACTCTTGCCGGACTGGTAGAAACTTAATGAATTGGAAAGCGTGGCTAGTTCGTGTGAGTTTGTGTGCCCATTTGGACCACAAACCAACTGGTTAAGATTGCATGTATACAATTTTTTTTTATTAAATAATTCCTTCAACATTTTATTCCCATATCTGGATTTGCATACGAACAGTTCCCAAGAGGGCGAGGGATGCACTGGGAACAAATTTTTTAATCGTAACGAGACAAAGAATACAGTATACTTCTGGTTGAAGATGCTTAGATGCTAAAAATGATGCTTAATGCTTACAGATCCTGTATGATATTCATATGGAAAATTGATTTTTAAATATCCTTGATGATATCCAATATCGATGCGATTATCAGTTGAGTAAGACGTGTTTTTTGTTTGTGCTCTTAAGTGAATTTGTTTTTCTGCAAAATTTGTCAAGTGCGGCTGATCGATAGGTGCGTTTTCTCATAGTTATTCTTGTTGCTGATCTTATAAATTTACGTATTGATTCCCCTGACCATATTAGCGCTTTCTTGTGACTGATATTTTAAACGGTGCATGCATATGTCACCGGCGAGAAAAAATCCAAGAAGAAAACCTACATCTCCCTGAAAACTCCTCCCACGTCTGCATCAGTTATGTTAAAGAGAATGTAGGCAAAAATGGAAGAGCTGAGAGACTAAATCACCCAACAATTGACTGCAGTAACGGTTACATCTGAAAAGAGGGTAGTGAAGCAGTTTGGTGAGCTGGCTGCTGAAACGGCGATAACGGAAATTAAGAAAAGAGTGACTGCTTTTGAGAGCATATCCACAGATGTTTTGGCTCTTCGCAAAAAACTATCCTCCGCTCGGGCTCCGCTCAGTTTTCTTGAAAGCCATGCAGTTTCAGCAGCTATAACTTTAATGGGATCTTTCCAGCAGCCGATGAGTGTTTACCAGAACTCTTCGCTAAGATTTGCGTTGCAGTTCAGCACAAAGCTCCACCTTTGCGTGATACTTTTTTTGACTTCGTTGTCACTACGCAATGCAAAAAATTTAAAAAAATTGATGTACAAATGGCGTCATATTTCACTAAACTAGACAGCTGCAGTATACCAACAGACAAACAATGGAGCTCAAAATCATTTCCTTTATTCTCAGCAAAAAAATTTGTTCAAGTTACTATGGATGAGGGCCTAGAGGATATCTCAAAAATAGATCATCCTGCGCTGCTTAGGTTTGCTAAAAGCGTGATCTCTACTTTAAATATTAATAAAGGTCAGTCTCCATCTGGTATCGCTAGTGACAAAGAGGTCTACGTATGGCTTAATGCCAGACGGGTTAATCTAAGCTAACCTAACCTATTATGGATGACCGTTCGGAGTCGACTTAGAAACTGTAACTCTTTCCGTTTGTTCTAAAACATCCCGACGCACACTACATATATATGTCGTGATACATAACTTAATATTTTTCTTCGCTTTGCTGTTTTATAAAAAGGTAAAAAACTAATTAAACTCTCCTACTATGAATTAATGTATACGCAGTGGATACCTCTTTTAACTTTTTCATCTTTAGGTCCATTAAAAAATTTAACTTTCAAAATATTAGAAACTTTCTATGTAGCATAACTATATTAAATCCATAATTTCACGTGCATATGCAATTTTTTTTTGGATATCAAAGAAAGTTGGTTTTTGGCGTAAGGTGTTACAAAAGAAAATAATATCTGCACAGCTTTTCTTCGACAAAGCCTTTTTTGTAGTGATTAACCGCACTTGAAACTTGCAGTTTATAGTAAACAAAATTTTTTTTCGATAATATAAGGTGGCGCAAAGTTAATCATCCTATCAGAAGATTTAAAATTTTTGAAAAAATGGCATCGTACGGCCATCATATTTGATACTTGTGCGCTAAACAGCGGCAGTAATCAAACAAACAAGGAATGAAATCAAAATATAAATCTTTGTTTCACAAACTATTTTACTCAAAACCTGTTCCTTTTATTTGCAATATTAAAAAAAGTTACTCAAAACTAGAGTGGATGACTAATTTTGCGTTTCGCATAACTAATTTTGAAAAAGATACCGCAAAAATACTTTGCTACTCCTAGTTCGCAGGGATCTTTTGGAAAGCATGTTGCCAAATAAAATGTGAGAGAGCCGTGTAGTCTTAGTAGCCTAGACAGACGGCGGCGCTAATCGGGATTACCATGGCAGTTGATGCTGATTAAAATTGTAGTACGACAAAAGGTTATTATGCGCATTAATGAAGAGCTGATTTTCTTATTGGATAGCTTTGTCAGGAAAAGCTTGACCGCCGGCAACAAATACGGGTATTAGCTGCCCTTACACTAAAAAATAATTATTTATTGAAAAAAATCTTAAATTGCTATTTCTCCAACTGCTCCGCAATATCAAAACAATTAATGAAATATCGAATATGTTAGTGCAAACTAAGCATTGCATACCATCTTGTTTGTTCTTCCTTTTGAAATTCTGATTATTTTTCATTCACAGTAGATATGATTTGAAGTTCTTCGGCAATGTTGTCATCGAAAATTCTCCTAGTCCACTTGAGTTATGAGCTATGAGATTTAAGTCTAGAAGTCAACCCGCATTAGTTGCACTTAATTATTGATTCCGAATTAAGTCGGTAATACCGATTAACGCCACTGTCTATCCAAGCTATAATCTTCTTACAGATTTCAGAATTACTATGCAGAATTTCTATGTTCCTAAATCTAAGGCATACCCGTATTTAGGCTGCCCGCGCTGTAACTCGTCTTAAGAATGGCATTGGACAAAAGTATATCTGCTGCGATTTGGTAGCAAAGACCCGACTATGTTGAAGATGATGATGACCGCTCATTATGACCCAATAAAGAGAAGGCTGTATCTGATTTTGGAAATATTATTTATTTTTGTCTTGTGTTTCCTCTTGGAAGCGGTCTAATATTTGTGGTCGTCGAACATTTAAATCGTCCTAAGTCACTAGATACCATTTCGAAAGAATTATAGTCTGAACTGTGATGTTTTTTGTTTCTTTATTTGAGAATGCTTTGAAAACAAGCTAATGAAAAAAACTTGATGAAATGTAACTTGGTTTGATTTCTTTCAACTCATAAAAATATTAATCCAAACTTAGTCCAGACTGGTTCATTTTTCGCAAAATTAGTACCAGTAGAAGCTTCTGCCACTTAGTTTAAATCTTACCTACAGTTGGATTAATAAAAGCAAGATAAGCAAAATCGCCACAAACACAACTACTGTTTTCTGTCGCAAAGAAAATGTAACAACAAAAAGTGCTCTGCTTACCCATGAAGAAGTGGTATAGCTAAGGCTTCTGCTAATCTATTTAAGCCATCTTAGGATGAGTATTTAATTTATAATCTTTGCTGCATATAAAACAAACACAAAAAAAAAAACCAAAAAATAGCATTCTGAGCATACACAATAGCACTGCGTAGCAACTGCGTGGCTAAATCAGATTATAAATGCAACTTCCAACAAACTGGCAAAACACCGACCAGCATTCGAGTTTTAGAACTTCAATAACTTTCGCATCAGCAATAATAACAATAAACAATGAATAAAGACGTACAATTGGAATATTAATGCACATATTGAATGTACATAAGTATAAACAAGGTTTCATGCACATAAATTTCTATCTTCGTACCCATTTTCGCACAGTGTAAAATTTTAAATGGCAATTTTTTCATATTTCATAATTTTCAATGGGATTTGATGTCCAGTAAATTTAGCCGGCTTATCGAACATCAATTGCGATTTTTGACAGCTTTCTTTTATAGCAAATGGGATAATATTTAAGTACTGTTAAAGTGGTAAAGTATTTGCAGGTTAGTAGTTTTCTGTGACTTCACTGACTTGACCCCGAAAGCATTAATGACCAAACCATTCAAACAAGTCAATAAACTATAGAGGTTTTTACTGACTAAAGCTATAAATTGGAATTAAAATGCAGAAAGCACCAAAATAAAAACAAATTCTGTAATTTAGAAAACACATTCTTCGGCAAAGCTAAGTCAAGCAAAATAGATTTGAAAATCTGCTGATTTCCCGAAATAAATGCACTAATGAGGTATTTCTTACGTAATTCCTACTGAGTGTCTTGATTGTCTGATTAAACAGAAAAATTAAAACGAAGTGTGCTCGCAGAAATAAGAAATTGAATAGCTAGCAGTAATGCGGGGCAAAAGATTACACCACTTGCCAAGCCATGCACAAAAGACAAGGAAAGAATAGTCCTTCTGCTTTCGACGGACTTTAAATTGAAATTTGAAAAAGGCAAGCCAAGAAGCACCGAGAGATTGGTAAATCCCGAAACACTCAGGCCAAAAAGCCCATTTTATTCAAAGCTCTAGAAAGTAAAAGGCTAGACAGTTAAGGAGAAAAGGAGAGAAGTAACAAAAAGAAAGAGATAGGATAGAATAGAGACAGTGACAGCGACAGCTGGTCCCGTGAGAATTTTCCAGATTCTTTGGCAAATCTGAAAATATGCTCCAGATTAGGGAGGTATTGAAGGTTAATTGCACGGAGGTGCTACTTGTAAGGAGTGATGGGAGTTGAGACATTTACGGAAAAAACACATATTTAAGAAAAATCTTCTGAATTTGCTCAAGATCAAATTTATGATGAGGTCTGCAGATGAATGCGGCATATTCAAACTTTGGACGAGCAAAAGTTGTATAGAGTAATTTTAGAGTGTGAGGAACCGTAAATTAGAACTATTTCGACGAACAAAGCCCAACATAGCGTATGATTTGGATATGCAAAAAGTTGATGTGGTAACTGAATGAAAAAATTAGGCATTGAAGACTACACCAAAAATCTTTGATGTCGTTAACACACTGAAGAGAGGTACCAGCGCAAATGTCCGATGTTCGTGTTACGTTACGCAGTTTGAAAACGTAACGTGATAACACTTATTGATATTGAGATGTAGGTGAGACCGATAGCACTATAAGTACAATCTATTGGTCTCTAATTGAAGCCTAGAAGCATTTTCACACCTATTATGGAACTATTTGATATGGTACCTGCTCGCCATAGCAAAGTTGAGAGCTTGACTCTTCTGCGCTGGAGTAGTACAAAAGTAAGAAATAAGATTACATATAAATGTGAGACATATAAAACATTATAGAGAGGGTAAATCCCTCAGATAGTCTCAAATCAATTTCCGCGTTTTAACTCTTTAGAGATAAGTGTGAAAAAAGCACGAGGCTTATCTTTAAAACTTTTGAGTGATCTTAAATTCTTTAAAATCTTCTCTTTCAAAAATTGCATGGGTTTTTAATTCACTAATTATATGAATTCAGCCGCCGTAGGCAATGGGGTTGGTGCGTAACTACCACTCTGGAGTGCGTAAAATCGAATCTGGGTGCATGAAACGGTAAAATGATAAAAAAAGTTTTTCTAATAGCGGTCGCCTGTCGGCAAACCTCCGAGTGTATTTCTGTGGAGAAAAAGATTGTCATAAAAACTATTTTCCGTTTGGAGTCGGCTTAAAACTGTAGGTTTCCATTTGTGGAACAGCATCATCAACATAAATAGCGCATTTCACTCATTTGGAGTTGTGTATAAATTTTCGAAATTTATTTTTAATTATTTATTTATTGAAAATGTTTTGGAATGGGAATACGTTTCGGTCCTCCCTTAGCCAATGTTAGAAAGTATTTAAACAATTAAATAACACAGGATATAATGTGTAGTATATGCCATTGGAAGTTACAGCTTTACTCCATTTTTCAGGCAGCATACGGATTCCTTTGACGAAAAATTCGAGTTCTTTTGACTTGATCCCATCATTAAGGCAGTTTGCGATGCTGTCGTAAGAAGGTAAGAAGTGAACCAATAAGAGCTGACTGCATTGATCGGAGCAGATGGTAATCCGAAGGTGCAATGTCTGGGTAATATGGCGGGTAGGGCAAAATTTCCCAATTCAGTCTCTCTAAATATTTCTGGACCGATTTAGCAACCTGGCGTTGTCATGCAGGAAAATCAGTTTGTCGTGTCTACCGCCCCATTGCGGCCGCTTCTCTTTGAGAGCTCGATTCAAACGCATTACCTGCAATCGGTAACGAGCACCAGTGATGGTTTCAGAAGGTTTAAGGAGTTCATAATAGATAACACCCTTCTGATCCTACCAGATGCACAACATAACTTTAGAAACATGTATATTTTTTTTTCGCTGTCAATTAACTTGGTTCACCTGGCAGGTTCCAACTTTTTCGTCGCTTAGGATTATCATAATAGATCCATTTTTCATCGCCAGTGATGATGCGATGTAGAATATCTTTTCTTTTCTGCCATTGAAGAAGTATCTCACACGCCACCAAACGTCTCTCGATATTCCTCTGCTTTAATGGATGTGGCACCCAGGTACCTGCTTTCTTGATCTGTCAACGTCCAACTCTTTAGACATATTATCAAGGGTTCGACATACATCTTCATCCAATAAATGTTATAGTTGAGTATCTTCGAATTTTTTCGGTGCCCCTTCGCAATCTTTATCACTCGCGTCGAAATTGTCACTTTGGAAGAGTCGAAACCACTCTTTACAAGTTGTATTTGATGAAGCGTGATTACCGTAGGTAGGTAGGTAGGTAGGTAGGGTGGTTGTCGTAAGACGCACTTAGACCTTCGGCAGGTCCATTGTGATGCCACTGGAGCTTATCCTTACTCTACGTGTTCCCTTTCAAACCATCCGGTTGCTTTAATAAACGAGCGGAGCTTCGTTAGCTTTAGATGGGCTATATCCGCTACATCGGTTAAAAATGCTGTATCGAGGGTGCGCAGCCTTCTCCTAGCTAGGCGTTCACACTCACATAAAAGGTGTCTGACTGTTTCCTCTTCTTCTGTATTTAGACAGCTTCTACAGAAATCGAAGTAAGGTAGTCCTAACCTTCTAGCGTGGCTGCCTATTAAACAATGACCTGTTAAAACACCTATCATTTTTCTTATAGATTCCCTGTTGAATCTTAGCAAGATCTTCGATCGACCGCTGTTCCAGTTCGGCCATGTCTGTCTGCTTAGTTCGCAAGTTGTGAGGTTTTGCCAGATTGTATTTACCTTTTTGATGGTTTCCCTGTCTATAAGTAATTTACAAGTGGCTATAGGTATGGGTAGCGGTTCCTTATCCGGTTCGAGATCGAGCGTTGTACCGGCTCTTGCAAGTTCATCCGCCTTACAATTTCCTGGAATGTCTCTGTGGCCCGGTACCCAGATAAGGTGCACCTTGTAGCACTTAGATACGCCATCTAGTAGTTTAAAACATTCTAGAACTGTTTTTGACGAGTGTGTTTTTGATTCCAGCGCTTTTATTGCTGCTTGACTGTCCGAGTAAATGAAGACTTCATTTGTGGATAATACTCTCGTTTTTATCTCTTTAAGCCCCTCTTTTATGGCAGTGACTTCCGCCTGAAATACACTGCAATGATCAGGTAAGCGGAATGATTGGCATACTCCGAGTTTGTCGGAGTAGACCCCTCCGCCTACTTTGTTATCCAGTTTTGAGCCATCTGTGTAGATGTTTACTTTATTTATCTTAACAATGAGCCCGTTATCCCATTCCTCTTTGGAAGGAAATACTGTGACGAAGGATTTATACAAATTGATGTCCTTGGTTCTACAGAAATCCGTTGTGTTGGGAATGCAGGGGAATTGTTCTAAAATTGAGGAGTGCCCTCTTTGGTTCGTTCTGAGTAGGCCGATTTCTCTTAGTCTGAGAGTTGCTTTGGCAGCTGTTTGCTTACCGTACTGCTCTATTGGTAAAATGTTAAGCATGATATTTAGTGCATCTGTGGGTGTGGTTCTGAGGGCTCCGCAAATGCAAAGACTGGCCATTCTTTGTACGTGTGCCATGGTTCTTTTGATGTACAATTTATCTAAAGCTGATTACCGTAAATATTGATCAAAATATGACACGTTTCAGCGTCACTTTTCTTTAAAAGGTAATAATGAAGCATGACTTCTCGCAAATGCTGTTTTTTGGGAGGAACGTAGACATTTTTGACGGCAGATAAAAAAGGATATTTATATTTCAAACGATTCTCAACTACTGCGATCAAGACCGCACATATACACCTTCAAATCATCAGCGAACACAAATAGTATCAGCAGCGACACCTCTTCTACGAGGGCGGAAACTGATTCACATACCCAATAACTATAAATATTTATTTTACTTTCAAAGAGGCATTAGTCGTTAAGACTATCGGCCTATTCGAAATTTGGTTCAGTGCTTCATTCGTTCTGTTACTGTGAGTTAGGACTATTTTATTATTCCTTTTTTAACTTTAAAACTATTTACTCAGAACTTTTCTAATAATTGTGGTTATGCAATTTTAAAGCCCATTGAATTTCAATATAAGAAAAGGCACGTTTCAAGTTTTCTCAAAATTTGCATTGCACTTTGAAAATTTTCTCCCTCTGAAGGGTTGCGTATTTTCTCCATACAACGGCTGTACCACGTTTGGCTTCATTTTTCCTTAGTTCCTTTTATAAGGAATTTTTAACAAAAAATTATCAAAACTCAATTAGAGTTTTTAGCAACAAAATTGAGTAATTTTTCTAAAAGTTTCGACTAAAAAGTTTGCAATTTTGATGGAATCATTTCCTAATTTTTATAAATTTTGTACAAAGCTTTTAACTTAATTTTTATTGTAGCACGCGTTCTATTTTTATTAAAAAATATTGTATAAAAACAAAATAAATAAATAATGAAAGTGGCATGTCGTGCATTTACTGTGGACTTAAGTTTAAGAAACTCTTCCACTAAGAAGGATGCACGAATTGGAGTCACGTCAGCAGCTGCCCCTCTAACATGCTCCGACGTGCTAAGGTAGATCATGAGAAAATTGAAAAAGCTTCTGTTTCTAAATTGGAAAGATATATTCATACCCCTAGCGCTACTTATAGGTGACATTCTAATGATATATTACGAGAATGACTAAAAGTCACTCAACACTGATTTTTGGTGAAGCTCCCAAACAAAGTGAGTTACCAGAAACTATCGGGCAGCTATTGTCTAAATCAGCGCCATGTAGGACAAGACACGCAATATTGGAAATAATTAACTATATAAGAATGTAAGGGCTTTTAGGAGCGCAGTGGCAGAATTGAATATGAACCAGCTGCTCAGATTCGTGGACTCAATGGACTAGTATGAAGAGGACTAAGAGTTTTGGATCCAAGCGGTATCACAAATGTCCTAATTGCAGGTCTATGTGATACATATAACTTTTAGTACACACTTCAATCTACCCTAACTTAAAGTCTGCTAATTTTGCTGAAGCTTATATCTACTCGACATGTAGAGTCAGCGTCAAAATAAAGTGTATGCTACTCGTACATATTGATAAGTTCAGACTATTTATTTATTTATTTTGTAATTTCGATTATTTTTTTACAAAAATATTGTTCATATTCGCACAACTACCATATAAAGCATAGTTTCGAACTTTGTATCAAATTAAAAAAAATCGGCAAATTTTCAACAAAATTTCAAACATTTTACTAAGAACCTTTAAAAAATTTCAGTTATGCAGTTTTATATATTATATCATTGAATTTTGGTATACTCGTAATAAAGTGTATAGTATGTTTAAAGCGGTTCCAAAATCGTGCTGATTTTAGACTATTTTTAATAATTTTTTTCTGCTGATGGTGTTGGGGCTGAGATACATAGGTAGGTAGGCGTAGGTAGGCTGTCGCAATGGCACACTTAGACCTTTCATACCTGTAGGTCCATTGTGATAGCACTGGAACTTATTCTTACCGTATGGGTTCATTTTCAAATCATCCGGTAGTTGTAATAAACAAGCAAAGCTTCGTTAGTTTTAGAAGCGCTATGTACGCTACATCAATTAAAATTGACATGTCAAGAGTGCGGAATTTCCTTGTCGCTAAGCCCTCACACTTACACAAAAGGTGTCTGACTGTTTCCTCCATTCTATATTTAGACAGCTTCTACAGAAATCGAAGTACGGGAGTCCTAACCTTCTAGCGTGGCTGCCTATTAAACAATGACCACTTAATACACCTATCATTTTTCGTATAGTTTCTGTGTTAAATCTTAACAAGCTTTTTGATCGATCCGCTGTTCCTTTTCGGCCATGTCTGTCTGGTTAGTTCGTATGTTGAGAGGTTTTGCCAACTTGTAGTTACCTTATTGATGGTCTTCCTATCTATCAGTATTACAGTCAATTTACAAGTGGCTAAAGGAATGGGTATCCGCAGTCTTATCCACTTGGACATTCTATGACTGTTTTTGACGAGTGTGTTTTTGACTCTAGCGCTTTTATTGCTGCTTGACTCTCCGGGTATATGAAGACTTCATTTGTGGATAATATTCTCGTTTTTATTACCGTAAGTCCCTCTTTTATGGCAATGACTTCCACCTGAAATACACTGCAGTGATTGGCTAACTCCCAGTTTATCGGAGTAAACCCCTCCACCTACTCTGTTGTCTAGTTTTGAGCTTTCTTGCATATAAAAATGCGCAAGACCGCGTCAGGAGAAAGTTCTTAAAAATCAGTATGATTTTTTATTAATTGAAATTTATTGGTGCATAAAATTTCATGCTCGAAAATTTTCTAAAGATTCTGAATTAAAAGTTTGAAGTATGAAATTGCCAAATTTTTACAAATTTTACACAATGTTCACAACTTTGCTTTATAGAGTTCTGGTTGTAGTGTGTTTTTATAAAAAGTAGTTGAAATCATCAAATAAATAAATGAATAGTCAAGACTTATCAATTTGTGGTGCGCACTTAATTTTGATGCTGAATGTATGTATATGTTATACCTCCTTGACATAGTCAACTCATTTTGAACCACGAAGCTTTTCAGATCATGCAGAAGATGAAAGGTGAATACCCAGGCTTGGTGTACTGGAAGCCTTCCCCCATAACGAGACTTACTCGAAGTTCGAATTTTATGCCAAAACATAAAAATAACCCACGGTGCTGCATCTACTAAAAATGCGAATGAAAACAAATAAACTATGCAAACGGATAAAACGGATAAAGCGGAATTTTCTATGACAACAAAAATAGAAGCCATGGCAAATACAAATGCAACAAAAACAAGGAACTGCAGTGGAACGAGAAACTAAAGCCAAATAAACAAAAAAAAACAAACCTTGAATAAACTGTATAAATAAAAAACAATAAAAAGCAAAAATAAAAAACAATAAAAAGCAAAAATAAAGAACAATAACAAGGGCAATGCCAGCAACACACAACAAATCGTTCTAGACCACAAGTATCCGCAACAAGATGCACCAACGGAGCAACGGAACTTCGCAGCCAACTAAATTCGCAATGGCAACAAACTGAGCCACAAAAAGAAAAACTGGTAAAATTGACTAAAATAACAGAAAAAAACAATAAAAAAAATATATAAAACTATTGGAGAAGTGGTTGCAGCAGCGGTTGTCTCAGTGAATGTAGCATTTACAGTGGCATGCAACAAATCCGAAAAGTCAGCTGCTTGTTAAAGTAGTCGAGGATGATATTTCGGAAGTAGAGGGATGATTTGGAAGAGAAGAGGACTCAATTGAAGTGATACGCAGCAGCAGATGTCTGAAGCATTTCGGGAGTGGAAATGGGATATGTTAAATGAGGCATGGAGAAAAATATAGTATATGGGGGCTAAATTGTAAAGATGGAACAGGACGGAGAACGAAGACGAAAAGGGAAGAGAAAAGGAAGAGATGATGGTAGAATTACTATGCAATAAAAAACAGAGAATTTATTTATCAAATCCATAAAAATATTTCAAATGGAATAAATTGCAGTTATCTACAGCTACTAAATACCGCTACTATTGCCGCAAACAAGTGGAATGAGAAAAGGGAAAAATGTGGATGAGAGGATGATAAGTGGGAAAAGTGGCAGAAGCGCCAATGGTAGTAGAAAATAGAAACGGCAGTGCCGGAAGTCGCCAAGGAGAAGCCATTGACGACTGTGGCAATAACAGTGACAAGCTTTTTGCTGTTTTTGTGAATTATGATATTTTTACTGTCATATTTACTGTAAGGCTTAATTTCGTTAGTGCGTATTAAAAAAATTGTTTCGATGAAACTTGAATGTATGCATGTACATATGTAGGTATTTGAAAGGATTATGTAAGTGAACGTGCACATTTTCCGTTTTGCTTCTTATCTGATGATTAAGTTGAATTTTAAGCTGTGGTGCATTAAGAGACTTTTAGCGGAATTTAATTTTAAATGTTTTTGTGGTACATTTTAAACCGTTATGGGTATTTGACCTGTCCCATAAAAGAGAAGAGTTAGAGACTTAAAATGTTGCAGATGTCCCATAGGGAGGGCCTGGAGTAACAAAAGGAATTGATGTTGATGTTTATGAAGAAACCTTTTAATCTATTCGAAATTATTTCAGATTAGGTTATGTTTGGTTGAGAGGAGGACATAGGTGAAATATGAAGTAGCTAATTCAGAGTTTTGTCCAGCGTTTCGAACATATTTATTTATTCAAATAAGCACAGGTGTATATGAATGCATTGTATTAGCAAGGCCCAATAAAAGCCTCGTTTTTTTTTTTAGACGCAGCCCCGTGCATGAAACCCCAAATGATAGAAAAAGTTTTTTTCTAATAGCAAAAAAGTTTCTCATAAAAAGCATTTGCCGTTCGCAGTCGGCTTAGAACTGTAGGACCCTCCATTTGTGGAACAACATCAATAACTAAGCACCCAAAACGGTTGGAAGGTACGTCCCTTGCGGAGTTCCAGTGAAAGCTTGGTGACACTGGGTTCAGTGGAAGCGAAGTTATTGCATCTAAAGTGTTAGTTTGTTTGTGTCATCGGTACAAAAATGAGTTTGGAACAAAGAGCTAATATCAAATTTTGTTTTAGAATCGGTAAAACGTTTACCGAAACATTTGAATTGATGAAAAAGGTTTATGGCGATGATTGTCTATCTCGCGAATGGTTTATACGTTTCAGAGATGGTTGTGAGGACATAAATGACAACGAACATACGGGTGAACAAAATCAGAAATTATCGAAAACTCCAACAAAATTGTTGGTAAATTTATCAAAAATTAACCGAAGTCATCGTTGAAATTCAGGAAATTGGAGTTTAATATCTCCAAATTATCGATTTATCGTATTTTAACTCATCATTTGGGCCTACGAAAGGTCTGTGCACGTTTCATTTCGCACAAGTTAACTGAGGACCAAACATTGCTCAGAATTCAATATTCGAAAGACCTCATTAAAGAGGCGAGAAAAGACGAGAGCTTCCTTTACAACATTGTAACTGGTGATGAAACGTGGTGTTTCCAACATGAACCTGAAACTAAGCGTCACTTAACTTAACTTAACTTAACTTAACTTAGCAACTTAACTTAACTTAACTTAACTAACAACAACAACAACTAACTTAACAACTAGCAACAGCTAACTAACAACTAACTTAACTTAACTTAACTTAACAACAGCTAACAACTTAACAACTTAACTAACTAGCAACAGCTAACAACAACTAACAACAACTTAACTAGCAACTAGCAGCAACAACAACTAACTAGCAACAACTAGCAACAACAACAACAACAACTAGCAACAGCAACAGCTAGCAACAGCAACAGCTAACAGCAACAACAACAACAACAACTAACAACAACAGCAACTTAGCTTAACAACAACAACAACAACTAACTAGCTTAACTTAACTTAACTTAAACTGAAGTAATTTAAATTAACTTAACTTAAAGTAAATTAAATTTCATATAATTAATTTATATTCACTAGAAAATACATCCTGGCTCATCATGTCCGCTTCCAGCTATAATTCTCCCACTGTGCGACTGACGTTATGACAGTGACCATGTCAGCAATGCAATTACTATCATATCAAGAAAAAATGCAAATAAAAAGCAAATGAAATAAAAGCAACTAAAATCCATACATAAAAAAAGCACCACAACTAAATAACTAGAAAATCTCACCAACTTACAAACTTCTGCTGTATTTCGCCTGTTTTTTCGCTGCCCAGAGCGACTACATGCAATTATTGCCTTTGACATTGTTGTTTTTGTTGTTTTTAGCGCTTGGCCACATGTGGCAGAAAAGTCGTTGAACGTCATGAAGGACGTACAATAACCTCCTCCTTCGACGACGAACTGCCCAGCTGGTCAGCAGCCGAACAGACAACTGCGCAAAGCGCCAGCCTAACTGACAGACAGTGGCAGTGGCTGCGGATAGTTGGCCCAGCGACCGGACGCCAGCGTGAACAAGCACTTTATTTTATTCACTTTTATTATTATGCTCGATGGATTTTTTTCTTTTTTTGTTTCGGCTGGCCTGACCTTATCGGCAACCAAGCTAAAATGGCTGGGCGGAGATTTCAACTTTTGTAACGAGGCATGTGTGAAGGATTAAATTCTCAAATCTGAGGGCATGTTGAAACTTACTTGTGAGTTTGTGTGAATGTGTATGTGTATGGGAGTCACATCAAAAGCGGAGCAACCAATTGGTCAGTGGTTGGTATGCAGTGAAAGTTTTTACATACTTATGGTCAAGTTTTCTAGGAATATATTTACTGTTACTCTTTAGTAAGGCGCTTATGCTGGTGCTATTGTTTATGTGTGCTAGATATATTTGTGTGTGTGTGTGAGCACAGCAACCACATAACTACCATTACTTTTAATATTTACAATAACTCTGCATTTCACTACACCACTAACTTCCATATCAGTGGCATTCAGAATTTGGAAGTATATGTTTTAGATAATGAAAAAAAACAAAGTTTCTATGAAAGGAAGATTTAAATGAATTTTGTGTTTTTGTTCCACACATCTCCCCAACTTGAGGGAGTTTCAGCCGTCAGAATATACATTAAGGTTTTTATATATTAAAAATATTAAAAAATATTATTATGGGTCGGTTGTAGCCACCCAAAGTGAATTTCATCGTCAGGTCGATTGACAACATGGCTTCAGTGAACAAGTAATTCGACACAAGCTTGAGCGTGTCAAAGAAATATCGACGAATTGTGCATCGGAAGAGCTTTTATCCCTGTAAGTTTGTGCTGAAGCAAGAATTGAAGCCGGACGATCGTAAAGAAAGTAATGAGTTCGTTAATTGGGCGCTGGAAATGTTGACCAGAGATACAGAATTTAACCAAAAATTCACCTCCTCGGAACAGACCCATTTTTGGTACAGCGCCTATAGAAACAAGCAAAGTTTCCATTACTGATGCGAACACAATCGACAAGTATTCGATCAAAATAATGCATTTCGCAAAAATCGGTTCCTTGATGCGGTTTATAACACGGTGATTTCATCCGATGATTATTTCTTTCATAGATGAAGGAGATACCGCTAGCGAAATGAGCTTTCGATTTAAAGCGTTATTAACCAACTTTACCTTGCCAAAGCTCGACAAAAGCGATATATTCGAGCTGTGCCGCTGCTGCTGTCGTTGTTGTAGGGTATACGGTGAATGCTGCTGAATGACAGTCCTCGAACGGATATAATTCCGGGTCGTTCCGGTAACGTAGAACCGACTATAGCGGAAGCGCTCTGAATGTGGCTCTAAAGCAAAGCGATGCTGCATGACATACAAGCGACGGCAAGCTCGAAGTATTAAGTCTGCGCTATCAAGCCTACCACTTTGGGCGATCTCGAGACTTATATTCGATGGGCTCCTCCTCCTATTTGTGGTGAGCGTCTTGATGTTGTTCCACAAATGGAGGGACCTACAGTTTCAAGCCGACTCCGAACGGCAGATATTTTTATGAGGAGCTTTTTCATGGCAGAAATACACTCGGAGGTTTGCCATTGCCTGCCGAGAGGCGACCACTATTAGAAATGTTTTTATTAATTTTGCTTTCACCGAGATTCGAATCAACGACCTCTCTGTGAACTCCGAATGGTAATCACGCACCAACTCATTCGGCTACGGCGGCCGAAATAGCTCCGCATATATTGGGCCGAGTCATCAGAAATTGGACCTACCGCTTGAAGCACTGGCACAGAAGAGGCGACCATTTGAATGATGTGCCTTCTGCAATGTATGTGTGGTCGTATCGTAAAGTAGCTTAAGTGACTTTAGATAGAAATTAAAGTAAGTTTTTTACGGTAAATTTCTTCGTATAAATTTCTAACTTTCTGTTTATTATCGTTATTCCTAATTTAATTTTATATAAAATATTAGTATTAAGATTGCTTCCTTAAACAAGTTTGCATAAGAATTAAACTCTCATTTCGACTTAAGCTACTCTGTCAGAGTAGCGTGCAAGTGGCTTTAAAATAAAGTCAGCATCAATTTGATATTTCTCTCTGTCTTGTCGAGGGACGACCGCTATTCAATAAATATGTTCCTATTACTTGATGTTCATGCTCACATTCGACCTGTGCATAACTGAATGATAATCACGCACCAAACCAATCGGCTACGACAGCCGCACCGCACTAACCACCCAATACTTAAAAAAATAATAGTGGCAGTTCGGGACGAAAATTCCTTTTATTTCGTGCTGAGTTTTAAAATTTTTTTTGCTTCAGTTTTTACTTACTGTGAAAAATACAATTTTTAATAATCGACCGAATTTTCCTACTCTACTAATTCTACGTTTCCATCTGTTTTTCAGTCATTGTGACATACCACAATAATGCTTGATAAAAAACCATTATGAGAAAATAGTTATAAAAGTTATGCTATCGCAATAAATAATAAAATCTGCTGACCATATGGAAAGCACAAATATTCTCTAAACAACTCTGTGTGAAGTAAATACCAGCTGCACCAAAGCAGCAACTACACTCCATTTGGCTGCTGGTTCTTGCCTGCTGCTGAACGTACGCGCCAAGCAGCAGCACGTAAGAAATTATGAAAAAAGTAAAAAAAAGTAAAAAAAAACTAAAAACGTTATAATATTTAGTGCGTGCCACCAATTCTAACTGCCAAATAATGGAATTTGTTCCCATCCACCGCTCACAGACGCATTAAGAATATTTTCTATAGTGCTGCGCATAGTGGGCCATTGTTGCAGCACTCAACAAAAAAGTAAGAAAAATGGTGCTGGTGGAAGATTAAGCAAATGAAAGTGTTAAAATCACGCACACTCACTTATATTTTATTGGCTAGCGATACGAACCTTTTCTAGTATCTTTTTAATAGACTGGTCGACCACTCAAGTAAACAAAGCTTTTCCATGTCATTTACATTCATTATTGAGCATGACCAGAAACTTTGTCCTCTTTTTGTAGACGGTTTACAGCGACAAAGTATCTTCCATGTAATTATTTAGGGCCAAAGTTATTTGTTAGCCACTTGCTGATGTTTACTTCTTTTTTACCAGAAAGTCCCCATCATGACATAAGCAAGTGGATTTACTACATCTAACTTTTAACGCAAAATTACAGAATTTGGTAATGCAGCGGGCTTTCAACTCTTCCAATATTCTAACAATTCCAATAAAAACATTAGCAAATCTCAGGTGAAATGTTTATTTTTTGTGCATCTATAATTGGCGCGTACACTCTTTTTGAGTGTTTGACCGAGCTCCACCTCTTATTTGTGGTGTGCGTCTTGATGTTATTGCACAGTTTTAAGCCGACTCCGAAAGGCAGATATTTTTATGAGGAGCTTTTCATGGCAGAAATACTCTCCGAGGTTTGCCGTTGCTTGCCGAGGGGCGACCGCTACTAGAAAAATGTTTTTCTTAATTTTGGCGTTTCACCGAGATTCGAACCTACGTTCTTTTTGTGAATTCCGAATGGGAGTCATGCACCAACCCATTCGGCTGCGGCGGCCGTTCTTGCCGTTCTTTCTTCGGCATTCGCATGGCCTCTACGCTTGGCTGGCTGATAAGTAATTTAGTGATACAACATGCATACATACATACATAAATATTTTAGAAATGTTCTAAGATTACTTTTAGACCTAAGACTACTACGAACCTACAGACGTGGAACAAAGGTCAACCCTCCATCCTAGAAGAACTGAAGTGGAACATAGGAGTTGGGACAATCTTACAATGGAGATCGACGACTTTTGTATCAACTCCGATGGTAAATTTCCCACAAAACTCACAGGGAATCTCATATCGTTCTAACATTCTAAGCAACAGTCAAATCCTCATCTTCATAAACTGATCAGAAGTGGACCTTAGAAATGAGTTCACAGTTTGTTTTCACAACGACTTCCAGGGAAGCCTACATATTTGCATGACACTGCAGCATTTAGAAGCAATCTACTGAACTGATTTGGCACTACAGATGACGCGCATCACGGATCTACTTCCTTCAAAACTCGTCTCCCTTGTAGACAGCCAATTCTTAGATCAACACCAAATATCCAAAAGAATGTTAAAGATATTCTACCACATTTGGACACCACAGTTACATATAGTGGGACATTGTGGAAGTCTTTTCGAAAGATAAGGAAGCGGCCGTGTACGCACAAATAAGGTTTGAGAATCAAGTTTTCTATTCTTGTCACTTGAGGGGAAGACTAGAGTGAAACTACTAACAGTAGTTGGACCAATTGAGACACCTGTAGAGTATTTCATTTCCTTTCGTCATTACTCACAGTTACAGTTTCGGCAGTCTCACTGGATGTACCAAATTCGCTAAAGGTAGGAAAAGTTTAAAGTATATTGGGTTGGGTAACCGGTTGGATAAATATTTGGTTAAATGTGGTAATAGCCTTGACTTGAAAATCGTGATTCTGGTATTATCAGCGCCTCTGAGGATATGCGATAAGTGCCCAGAAATACGAGTCGAGTGAGATTAAAGTTATTATTCCAAAATCCAACGCCTCAATTGCAAAATTAAAATTCTACCTCTACCAAGGGCCTTTGATGCTTAACGCGCAAATCGTACTTACTGTCACCTTTCAGCGTGCTTTTGTATGATTATTTGCTTTCAATCACCGCAGTGAAGTGGATTTGTGCTTACTGAATGGACCACACGATAGAAGAGATTTTTTCTAAGAGCTGCCGACACAAGAATGCCTCCGAGTGTTTTTTTACAATGAAAAAGTTTCCTTTAAAAACCATCTGCCATTTCGAGGTGGTATAAATCTATGAGTCCCTTCATTTTCATATAAGGAAGCTTCTCGTTCAAATATTCAACAGAAGCTGAACTCATAGAGCTGATTTACTTATTTATATATAAGAATATAAGAAGCGTCCAGCTGAAGTCCGCGAGCAAGTGGTATTTTTAAATTATTTGTGTGTGAGGTAAACAATACAATTTTAAACCGAAGCCAAGTGAAGTAAGATTTCTGTGCTCATAAGCCTCAAATGGGTTTAAGGTTCAGCCTCTATTTTACTACCAAGTTCCCAGAATTATGGCGTGTAGCTCATCATCTTTGAAATTGTAATCATAACTACTGCATGACACCTACGAGTATATAAAAACGGCCTACAAACAGATAGATTATTTGCAACTAAGAAATCCGTCAGTTGCAGTGCCTCACTGTCTTGCGTCACTTTTATGCTATCTTTTTATCTTATCGACACCTTTAACGAGTTGCTGGGAATGTGAAAAGGTTTTGGTATTAGTTATATAAGCAAATATTTGGATAGGTCCTAGAACTAAACGTGAACAACTTAACTGACTTGGAGCATAAAGTTCTAAGTATATTTAAAATTTTTTTCTTGACGGCCCAGCAACATACTATATATTATAAAAAAGACCATACTTCGAAGCTTTTGGAAGATTTTTGCTTAGGCACAAATCAATGCCTTAAAACACAACATAGTTAGAGTAATTAATTACTTAGTTGTACCGACTATTGACTTTCGCCGCTTTACCAAAGTAATATTTTTCGATTATTGTATTTTGCAAAAACCTGCAACCTTACCCAAACTTCACAGTATCAGCTGGCTGATTAGTGAATGCCATTTTCAAAACAAAGTGATTCTTATGGGATGTGAATTTATTTAAAGCCAACATTAGTAACGCAGTTATATATATTTATTTATTTATTATTAAAGTCAAATATACAACCATGGGTTATTTTTACAATTACAATTTTAAGAATAGTTTACATAAAATGATTAACAGTAAAATCAAAATTAAAACTAAAATTACAACTAGTGGCAAATAAGTTGAAATTGGAGAAGGTATTAAAAAAAGGAAAGTAAGGTAAAAATGGTAGTAGTAGAAGTAGGGATTAATTGTAATAGATGTAAATAATGTGGAACCATTTAAGTTCATTCAGCAATTTTCGGCAAGGTAGCGGATCAATTTATTTTTGAAGCACGAGTACTCTTTTATACGTTTAATTTTGTAAGGGAAGATATTCCAAAGACGGACAGCGAACACAAAGTATTGACGTTCAATCACCAAACAACTAAGGGTGGTTAAATTTCAAGGGCCGATGTTGAATGTGAACTACACCTAAACGTCAAATTTTTTTCTACATTTCATTTGACATTTTTCAATTTCAGAGTAACTCAATTTGAACCATGGAAAGATACACAATCGAGCAAGGCGTTATAAGTTATTCAGGCTTATTATGAAAACGGGCGTTCAAATCAAAATGCATATCGCGAACTTCATCTTCAGTGATGAGGCACATTTTCACCTCAGTGGATTCGTCAATAAGCACAATTGCCGCATTTGGGCGAATGATAATCCAAGAATGATTGCCGAAAAACCAATGCACCCACAAAGAGTGACTGTTTGGTGCGGTTTATGGGTAGGCGGCATCATTGGGTAGTATTTTTTCCAAAATGATGCCGGTCAGGCAGTTACTGTGAATAATGTTCGCTGTCGTGAGATGATAACGAACTTCTTATGGCCCGAATTGGAAGATATGGATGTGGACTATATGTGGTTTCAACAGGACGGTGCCACTTGTCACACAGCTAACGAAACAATGGCTCTTTTGCGCGA
>JAYXIM010030943.1:0-24000 GCA_037575425.1 Anastrepha fraterculus
CGCCCCGTGACTAGGGTCTCGGGATATAGGTCAAAACGTGGGCCCGAGTAACGTTCGGATGTGTATGTACAATACAGGTATCAAATGGAAGCTGTTGGTGAATGCTTTAGTTCAGAGTATTTTTCGTGCCGCTCCGTGACTAGGGTCTCGAGATAGAGACCAAAACGTGGTATGAATAAAGAAATAAATAATGTGAGAATAAAGACATACATAATATGAACACCATATCTTTTCTGTTCTAAACCATATCTATTCTATTTTAGTGTGCCCAGCGAAGCGGGCCGGGTTTGCTAGTAATTTCATATATTACATAATTTTTCTCTCTGAATTGAAATTAATAATTTCATAATTCTATTTTTTAATCATACATATATATGATTGAAAAAATTTCTCCTTTTTTTCTTTGTTTCAAATTTAATTTTTCTTATAATTTTTGTTTGTTTTTTTTTTCTTTTTTCTTCATCTGTTTAATTTCCTGTATGTATACAAGAAACAAATAGTTGAGGATAATTTCTATGTAATGCTAGTAAAGAATATAAAATTTTGAATTCAAAAATTTATTTCTATTTAAACTAACTATAGAATACCAGGAATAAAATACAATAACACCATTATGCCCCGGTTACATTCCATAATATGTTAGTATAGAATATAAATTCTTCATATATGTATATATATTCGAAAATTGTTTCTATTTAAACTAACGTATGGAAAACCAGGAATGAAATCAAAATACACCAATATGCCAAGGTAACTGTCAATAGTTACAAAATTGTTTCTATTTACACTAACGTACGGAAAACCAGGAATGTAATCACAATACACCAATTTGCCAAGGTTACATTCCATAATATGTTAGTAGAGAATATAAATTCTTCATATATGTATATATATTCCAAAAATTGTTTCTATTTAAACTAACATATGGAAAACCAGGAATAAAATCACAATATCACCAGTTTAACATAACTGAAATTAGAGTTTCATATAGTTATGATTCGATTTATATGCTTCAATATCATTGGTTAGTTAAATTTTGATATTTTCATATTATTCACATGCCTTCACCGTGAGTGTTTTTGCCATGCACACCACACATTGCGAAAAATGTATGGGGAATTTTTAATTCAATACATTTCAATTTGATTTGTTATAATTCAATTTCATTTTATATATTTCAATAATATAATCGATTTAACCAAATATATATTGTATTAAAATAATAAATTATATATACGATGATATTTTCCATATATTTGAAATGTCTTTATTATATATTTATTCAGTTTATCATATGAATGTATTGTGGTAAATTTTACTTTCATACATTTAATCGAATATAGTTTCATATAAATTCGATTTGATTTTCTTTTATGTATGTAAGAAAACTCAGTAGGCCATTCCTTTAAGGCCGGAGAAGATTTAATTTTTTGAAATTGTCACTGAAAATATTTTAGTTTTTAAATGTCGAAGAACTGAATAAAACGTTTATGAAATAAAGAAAATTCGTAAGGTCATTTCCTTTCAGGTCAGAAGCGGGATACTGACTCCTATTTGTTTTGTATGAATGCGCATAAATTCGTGCTTTGTTATGCGCGTTGGCAAGATGCATATATGGCGTAGTGTATAAAATGCATGCGACGGTCGTGGAAAAAAAACTATGAGCAGATTAATACGTGCGTGTTAATGTGTGGAAAGCGAGAGTTGAAAGGGAGCAAGGAACAAGCAGATATACAAGAAAACGAGTGGTGCAAGCGTGTACGAATGTACATATTGTGCGGGGAAAATGCCGAAAATAGTGAATTTAAGAGTGGAACAACTTAAAACGCTGCTGCGTGAACGGGAAAAACCTACGACTGGTTCTAAGGCAGAACTAGTCCAGCGGTTATGCGAATTTGAAAACAGTGATGAAATAAATATGGATGAAAGGTGTACAATGCAAGAGCAAATTAACGAGTTGCGGGAAATGATGCAACAACAAAGTCGGGAGCAACGACCAAGTGTAGAACAAACGGCCGCGAGTGTAGAAACTGCAACTATCCCGGTATCAATGGTAGATTCTTCGAGTGCAAGGTGTTCGGTGAAAGAGATTGCTGAAACTTTACCTACCTTTGATCCAACGAATGAACTTTCTTTGCCGGTCGAAAAATTTGTAGAACGTGTTAATCAAGCGCATAGTGCCTATCAGTGGAACGAAAGAAGTTTAATGCTAGCAGTTTTTAGCAAGTTGAAAGGTGTTGCCAAACTATGGTTAGATGCTTCACCAGAGTGTTACTCGAATTGGACAATTTTCGCGGAAAGGTTAATAGAAGAATTCGGTACTAAGCCAAACGAGGCAGAGATACATTACAAAATGAACAGTTCGGTGCGTAAATTTGATGAAAAAGTCGTGGAATATTGTTTTCGTATGAGTGCCATTGGGCAGCGATATAATTTGAGTGAATCAGCGATTATAAAATATACGCGGAACGGATTACGAAATCGGGAACTGCAAACGGCAATTGCTCCAATGCGATTTGGTTCGATGAGACACTTGCGCGAAACGCTTGACGAGTATGATAAAAATCGTAATAGTACTCCAGGCTTGAAGTTTGAACAAAACAAAAATAGAAACACGAATAATGACGGGAATAAAGGTAGCGTTGAGAATAAAAGTAAGATAAAGTGTTATAATTGTTTTGAAGAAGGTCATATAGCGACCAGATGTTCTAAGCCACTACGAAAAGCGCAGTATGGTGATGGTCAGAAAGTTGACCCGAAGGTTGAGGCTGTGGAGCGTAATAAGAGAAATGCTACAATGACAAACCGTAAAGTGGAGTGCGATGAGGAATTTTGTATTAAACTGGTGTATGTTAAAAATCAAGCAATAAAAGCATTCGTGGACACAGGAAGTGAATGCAGCATGATACGGAAATCATGTGCTGATAAATTCGAAATAGAAACAGAGCCTTGCGTGTTAAAAATAAAGGGCATATGTGGAGGTGCGCGGTATGCAAGTGAGTTGATGAAAACTGAAATAAAAATTGACAGGGTAAAAATAAATGTAATACTATATATAGTGGATGACGAGTTGTTAACGTCAGATGTATTGCTTGGAAAAGAGATTTTCAACAGTGGACAATTGAAATTCGAATATCTACCGATCGCGGAAAATCGAGAAACGACGGTATCTGAACGAAAAGTTATAAATGAAAATCAAATAATATGTGGAGAACTTGAAAGTGCGCAGGCGGGAAGGCTATTCAGACTGTTGAACGAGTACAATGATATATTTGCAAATAATATCAGTGAGATAGGACAGACAAATGCATTATCCATGAAAATTAAGTTAGATACTAATGTACCTATTGCACAAAACCCATACCGTATACCAGAGCCGAAGAAAGTGTTGGTTCAACAGATGATTAGAGAGTTTGTAAAGTACAAATGATGTAGAGTAAATAAAACAGGATCATCGAAATAAAAGAATTACTAATTCACGGAAGAGCTTTAGGGCAAACCTGCCGACTAAAGATTCCTTTAAGAATAAAAGGAGATTTTTTTGAGTTAGGGCAAACGACTGCCTTCCAACTATTAGGAGTGAGCTGTGTGAGTTGCTAGAGCTGACTGAGCTCACTTCTGATAGTATGGCTTTATTTTTATACTTTCTTTTTGCCTTGTCATCAATATACATAATTACAATCAAACATTTGTTGCAAGTAACAAATCAATAACAAAGTTGTAAACACTTAAAATACTATACAAATGAAATTATGCTTACGTTGACTTAAATTTTACTCAGGGTTAGCTTACTTCACAGTGAGTTATGGCTTTGCTTTGGAGTGGGGTATCATGTGACAAAAAGTGTATTTGGTGTGTGCCATGTGTTTACTTATGTTTCGGGTTTCAAAGAAAAGGGCAAAGAGTTTATGTTATTGAAATTGAAAAAGAATTATGTCATTAAAGTGGAGTGAATTGAAATGAAGGAATTATGTCATTGAAATTGAAAGTAGAGTGAATTGAAGTGGTTTAATTTGAGTTTGAGTATTAGGAATATTTGGAAGTGAAGTGGAGGTACTCTACAAGTTATTAGTTAACGATATAATAGAAACGTCAGAATCTGAATATGCGAGTCCAAGTGTACTCGTGAAAAAGAAAAATGGAGAATCGAGATTATGCGTAGATTATCGTAAGGTGAATCAACATACCCGAAAAGAAATTTATCCAATGCCGCATATTGAAGAACAGCTTCATGAAGCAAAACGTTATAAATATTTCACAGTATTAGATATGAATAGTGGGTATTATCAGATACCGATACATCCAGATAGTCGTAGATATACTGCGTTCGTAACCACAGAGGGGTTGTATCAATTTAAACGAATGCCGTTTGGGCTAAAGAATGCCCCAGTAGTCTTCCAACGCTTGATGGCAAAGGTAAAAGAACGAACACAGAATGGAGATATGGTGAACTACATGGATGACATTATGATAGGGGGTTCAACTGTCGATGAAATGTTGGCCAAATTGAGGCGTGTACTTGATGCATTACGAGGGCTTAATTTGACTTTGAATTTGAAGAAATGCGAGTTTGCAAAAGAAACAATTGAATTTTTGGGCCATACATTAACTCCAAGCGGAATTAGTCCAGGTACAGCAAAAACAATAGCTATTACAAATTTTTCAATACCTAAGAATGTAACTGAAGTACGACAATTTCTGGGGTTGAGTGGATACTTTAGAAAGTTTGTGGCAGGGTATGCCATTAAATCAGAGCCACTGCGACGTTTACTTTGTAAGGAACAAAATTTTCGATGGGGCGAAGAACAGCAAAGGGCTTTCGATGAGCTGAGGTTGGCGCTGGTGTCCAAACCGGTGATGACGTCATATAGAATTGAAGCCAAGCATGAGATTCATACCGATGCAAGTTCCATTGGATTAGCTGGCGTGTTATTGCAACTTGAAGAAGACGATTGGAAGCCGGTAGTATATTTTAGTCGATCCACGAGCGAAAATGAGAAAAAGTATCATAGTTACGAGTTGGAGACTCTTGCAGTAGTGGAAACACTAGAGCGTTTTAAATATTATGTCTACGGGAAAGAGGTTACTGTAATAACCGACTGCAATGCAATCAAAACAGCAATGGCCAAGAAAGAGCTCATCCCGCGCATAGCGCGCTGGTGGCTCAAAGTGCAAGAGTACGACATAAAAATAGAGCATCGTTCCGGTAAGCGGATGGAACATGTCGACGCGTTGAGTAGGTCCCCAGTAGAAGCATCGCGTGAAGTGGACGAAGCGTCCTTGTGTGTCTTGAAAACAGGTATAGACGAGCAGGACTGGTTATTTAGTATGCAGATACAGGATGTTGATGTCAAGCAAATAGTCGATAAAGTGAAGTCAAAAGATATTAAAACGTTAGATGAATATATACTTGAGAATGGTCGATTGTACAAGAAATATGAAGGTGCGAAATTGTGGGTTGTACCAAAGGCACTTCGATCAAAAGTTCTGTATGATTGTCATAATAATGCAGGTCACTTAGGTGTTGACAAAACTATCCAGCGACTACTGAGTTATTTATGGTTTCCAAGGATGAGAAATTATGTCAAATCGTACATCAAGTCGTGTGTAGAATGCGCCTATAACAAAGATCGAGGAGGGCGAAGAGAAGGGGAATACCATTTCGACGATATAGAACCAATTCCGTTCAAGACAGTGCACTTAGATCATTTAGGTCCATTCCCTAAAAGTAAACAGAGAAACGAGCATCTGCTGGTCTTAGTTGATGCCTTTACAAAATTCACAGTCATACGAGCGGTCAAGAGTACCAAGACCAAACCTGTACTAGAAATAATAAACGAAGTTAGTAGTTACGTCGGTATGCCAGCACGAATTGTGACAGACAGAGGTACCGCTTTCACTTCGAAAGAATTCACGAAATATTGCAACGACAACTGTATAAAACACATCAAGAATGCTGTGCGTACTCCCAGAGCAAACGGACACGCAGAACGAGCAAACAGAACAATTTTGTCAATGCTGTTGCCAATTACCAAAAAACCAAAAAACAAAACTACTACTAAGACACCTCAAGAGCTACTGTTGGGTTACGCCCCCCGAGATGTCCTACAAAACAAAATATTGTTAGCAATACAAGACGAACACTGTGCAGTTAACGATACTGATTTGGAAGAGGTCCGACGTACGGCAGCAGTCAAAATCAACGAGGCAAGACAAAAAGCCAAACTCAAATATGACAATCAGCACAATAAACCAACAGTATACAATGTAGATGATTTGGTGCTCGTCGACAATGAACCAATGAGTACCGGGCATTCACGAAAATTAGAGCCACATTACAAAGGACCATTCATAATCACGGCATCTCTTGGTAATGATCGGTATGTGGTTGAGGACTTGCCATGTTCACACAGGAAGCAGAGACATTATTCATCGGTGTACGCATCTGATAAGCTGAAATTGTGGTGTAACCTACAACCATGTGACGATATCGAAACAGACGAAGATGAGACTACAGGAGAATCTACGGAACCTGGGCGGGGTCGCACCAGTATGTCAGGAGAGGCCGAGTGTAAGAAAACTCAGTAGGCCATTCCTTTAAGGCCCGAGAAGATTTAATTTTTTGAAATTGTCACTGAAAATATTTTAGTTTTTAAATGTCGAAGAGCTGAATAAAACGTTTATGAAATAAAGAAAATTCGTAAGGTCATTTCCTTTCATATATTTCACTTGCCTTCACCGTGAGTGTTTTTGACAATGTACACAACGCATTATGAAAAATGTATGGGCAAAATTTAATTTAATACAATTCAATATATTTCAAATGTCTTTCTTATATATTTATTCAGTTTATCATATGAATGTATTGTGGTAAATTTTAATTTCATACATTTAATCGAATATAGTTTCATATTTTATTATCTTTCATATATTTCATATGCTTTCACCGTGAGTGTTTTTTGCCATTTACACCACACATTGTGAAAAATGTATGGGAAAAATTCACTACAATCCATTTCAATTTGATTCATATAATTCAATTAGATTTTATATATTTCAATAATATCATCGATTTAACCAAATATATATTAAAATAATAAATTATATATATGATGATATTTTCCAGATATTTCAAATGTCTCTATTATATATTTATTCAGTTTATCATATGAAAGTATTGTGGTAAATTTTAATTTCATACATTTAATCGAATAAAGTTTCATATAAATTCGATTTGATTATTTTTGATATATTTCACATGCCTTCACCGTCACTTGTGAAAAATGTATGGGAAATTTTTAATTCAATACATTTCAATTTGATTTGTTATAATTCAATTTCATTTTATATATGTCAATATCATCGGTTAACCAATATATATTAAAATAATAAATTATATATATGATGATATTTTCCATATATTTTTTTATCATATTATATATACCCCAATGCCATCATCATAGATATGTCTTATTTTCGTAAATTATTTTGATATCATCGATTAGCCAAAATTTGAAAATATATAATATATATGAGATGATATTATGATATTTTTATATATTTCATATATACAAATGTATGTTAAATAAATATTTTTATATAATTTTTATTTGCTTTTCTTAATCTATATATATATAAAAATCAAGCTCTGGACTGGTGGCCATTCCCCACACCTAAACCCCAATCCCACAACAGAACACACAGACAAGAATGGCTAAAAACTAATCAACTGAACGCCTTAAATTACGTCGCCGCCTAAAAACCTCACGCGCATATTGCCCTAACATTTCGACATTCCGACGGTTGGCAATCGCACCACTCACATCATACCGTCCATCAGTCCAACTAATCCCCACACCCGGAAGATTCCTATTGCTTCGGCAGGTGAGTTGTTACACACTCCTTAGCGGATTACGATTTCCATGTCCATCGTCCTGCTGTTTTAAGCAACGAACGCCTTTCATGGTATCTGCATGAGTTGTTAATTTAGGCACCGTAACATTAAGATAAGATTATTTTATATAATTTTTAAATGCACCAGCTATCCTGAGGGAAACTTCGGAGGATTTAACTCTCTATTCAGAGTTCTTTTCAACTTTCCCTTACGGTACTTGTTTACTATCGGTCTCATGGTTATATTTAGTTTTAGATGGAGTTTACCACCCACTTAGTGCTGCACTATCAAGCAACACGACTCTTTGGAAATATCTTTCTAGTAATCATTAACGTTATACGCGCCTGGCACCCTCTATGGGTAAATGGCCTCATTTAAGAAGGACTTAAATCGTTAATTTCTCATACTAGATATTAAGATATTCCATACACTGCATCTCACATTTGAAATATAGACAAAGTGACTTAGTGCTGAACTATTTTCTTTTCGCTCGCCGCTACTAAGAAAATCCTTGTTAGTTTCTTTTCCTCCCCTCATTAATATGCTTAAATTCAGGGGGTAATCCCATATTAGTTGAGGTTGTTTTAAAATATTTTTTATCTTCTCACAATTTAATAAATAATTATATCATCTTTTGATCTCTATTTTTCTTTTTTCCTTTTATATAAATATATAACATATATATATAAATAATAATAATGTAAAATGAGGCAATTCTATTTTTATGCTAGACATTCCTCCTTAATTACATATATAAATTATTATTTTATATATATGTAACAAATAATTATTTATTGAAGATATTTGTGTTGGTGCATTTTGTATGTAACTTTTATGAACTAAAACTAAAATGTATTTTAATACAGTACAGACTTTAGTGCGAATGTTATTAAATAAGTTCGGTTCTCTTTATGGCTCGACTGTTCAGCTGCGCGACGACTTACTGACTGCTGTGAAAATAGTTTGCTTGACATGGCTGAGGGTAGGCGATAATTGTTCCGTTGCCTCTCTGCTGCTCTGCAACCACGGTTGCCACTGTTACATTCGGCCGTCCTGATCATCGTCATCCGCCTCGGATGACAGGAGCTCTTCGTTGCATTCGGCGTACTTCCAGAGCCTCATGTTGTCACAGCTGGTAGACGTGTTGTTGGGACCCTCTACATTGGCTGCTTTGCGTACGTCGTATCGACCATTGCGTTTAACTTTGATGATTTCATATGGACCCAGATATTCGCTGGCCAATTTTTTACCAGCCACAAACTGAATGCGTTTGATCGCCACTAGATCGCCAACTGTGTAGCCTATTTCCGCTTTTCTGCCCTTGTCAAAATTTCGCTTGTAAGTAGCTTGAGCCTTCAGAATTTGTGCCCTCGCGTCATCACGGATACGCTGTCTGTCGATATCCAAGTTGTGAACCAATTCATCTCGTAAAGCATCTAGAATCTGGCTCTCAAGATCGACTTTCATTTTGATGCCAAACATAATTTCGAATGGCGACGCCTTTGTCGAGCTGTGAAACGAAGAGTTTATTGTTTTTTGAACTTCAGGTACAAACTTGAACCATTTGGCAGGATCGGCTGCCGAGAGCTTCGAAATAATAGATAAGATCGCCCTGTTGACCCGTTCTACTTGTCCATTGCCTCTTGGGATGCCCGTGGTGGTCAAAACGTGGTTTATGTTGTTCTTTGCAACAAACTCGCTAAAATTGTTAGATGTGAATGCAGCACCTCTATCACTTATGATGCGTGTCGGATTGCCGAAGATTATTGACCACTCGCTCAGCTTCCGGATAACCTCCTCGCAGCTTGTTGACTTTGTGGGGTATAGCCACACAAACTTAGTGAACCCGTCGACTACAGCAAAAATATACCGGTAACTTTTTGAAGTCGCATCCATTGGACCGAGGTGATCGATGTGGATCGTATGCAACGGCAGGTCACCTTTATCAATGCAATTAAGGAAACCTTCTTTTTTTCCCAGCTTCTTGTTGTACAGGATGCACTTGACGCAATTGTTGATGAACTGTATAACCTTGCTCTCCAGATGTGGTATCCAGTAAAACTGTTTGATCGCGTGCATTGTCTTCTGCGTGGCAAAATGTCCTGGTTCGTGCGCGTTTCTGATAACTTCGGTTTCCATCGATTTCGGCACTGCTAATAACTCCAGACCGTCTAATACTTTGTGTCGCCTTTAGTTTTGAAATTTTCATATGGTTTGGTTTTCAAGATTTCGTGAACTGCTTTGAAATGCCTATCCCGTTGTTGAGCAGCGCGCATGCGAGCTGTGACTTCTGAAGCAATTATGAGAACTTGCTGTGGGTATCGGCTTAAGCAATCAACATGTTTCATCTTATCTGCACTTCGATGTTCAGCTTCGTAGTCAAATTCTTGGAAATAGAGCACCCACTGTGCAACTTCACGGGGCACATCTTTTTTCTTAAGGGTCTGCTTAAACGCTGCACAGTCCGTAACAAGCTTGAATTTCGTTCCCAGTAAATAGTGTCGAAACTTTTTTAATGCAAGATACGCTGCTTTAACCTCAAGAACGTAGCTATGTTGAGCGGATTCCCTCGGCGACGTCTTTTTACTCCAGAAAAATACCGGATGTAGTTGATTTTCGAATTGCTGCAGTAACGTGGCTCCAAATCCGTCTTTTGATGCGTCAGTATGCAGTTCTGTGTTCGCGTCTCGACAAAAAATGTGTAGCACTGGTTCTTGTATAAGCGCTTCCTTCAGTTCTTGTACAGCTTTCATTTCTTCGACTCCAAATTCAAACTGCTTATTCTTCTTTAAAATATTTGTCAAAGGTCGAGCCTTTAGTGCGTAGTTCGAAATAAACTTTCGGAAGAAACCCGTCAATCCAAGAAATGACTGGACTGCCTTTATATTTTGCGGCGTAGGAAACTTTTTTACGGCTCTAGTATTTTCTTCTCCTGGTGAGATTCTTCCATCCTCAACTGTGTGACCAAGAAAGTCTATCCTTGACTGTAAGAAACTGCACTTCTTCCACTTGATATTTAAACTCCACCTCGCTGCTGTTTCTAAGACCCTTTTCATTTTGTTTAAACATTCTTCTGTTGTATGCGCAATTGAAACAATATTTATTTATTTATATAAATAGTACATAGAAAGACTAAGGTCTTTTAATAGTACTTCAACAATATTATATACAACTGGAATATTTTTTACATACTAGTTTCTTAATCTAAATTTTACATCAGTTCATTAACAAATCAACCCAATATATTTAACTTAACTATAATAATAAGAAGGAAAGAACTAGTAGGAAAAGAAAAAAAGGATTTAGAAAAGAAAAACAAAAGCAGTAAATGTAATGCCCTAATTTAATGTAATCAAACACTTTTAAAGTAATTATAGTTAAATCTGTTAAGTCCAGCCTTCACAGTGCCGGGTAATGAGTTCCAAACTTTAACAGCGTTAATGAAAAATAATCTAGATGATGCTAAGTAATTAAATGTTGGAACGATGAATTTGTTGTCTATTGTTCCCCGATTGATACGAATTGAAAAAAATAACATTACATTTTCGGAATGGCAGATTTAAATAAAGTTGTAGATTTATTTACCGAAGAGGATGAACACATGAATACACAAAATTCAGATAACTTCAACGATATGAGCGTGTTTAAAGACATGGGAATTCAGATCGATGAGGACAATGTGATTGTTGTTTCAGACGAAAACTCAACGAACAACGAGTCAAAGACGGAAATTGTTCATCACGAAACGAAAACACAATCCGAAATTCTCAATCGAGAACTGGAGCGTGAATACCATTATGATTGTAATTAACTAAACACATTTGTAACATCAAATATAAAGAAATTGAATGACCAACAGCAACATGTTTATGATACAATCATGAATAATGTTAGCCATGGAACTGGTGGATTGTTTTTCTTGGATGCTCCTGAGGGAACAGGAAAGATCTTTTTGATTTCATTGATATTAGCAACAATTCGATCAGATAATAACGTTGTATTGGCACTCGCTTCTTCCGGAATTGCGGCTACATTACTGGAAGGCGGTCGCACAGCACATTCTACATTAAAGTTGCCTTTGAATATGCAGGTAAATGAAACACCAACATGTAATATTTCGAAAACATCTGGAATGGCAAAAGTTCTTAAAGTATGTAAGCTCATCGTATGGCACGAGTGTACTATGGCACACAAGAAACCATTGGAAGCACTTGATAGAACTTCGAAAGATCTACGAGGAAGCCAAACAGTCTTTGGAGGTGCCATGATTTTATTGGCTGGAGACTTCAGGCAAACATTACCTGTGATCCCAAAACCTACGGCTGCAGATGAAATCAATGCATGCTTAAAATCATCGTATTTATGGAGACGTAAACACGCTTACACTTGCTACAAACGTACGTGTTCAACTACAGAACTATCCGTCAGCAGCTGAATTTTCACACCAATTACTGAAAATCGGAAATGGCCAAATGTCTGTCGATCCAACAGGAATGATTATATTGCCTAACAATTTCTGCACTTTTGCACAGTCTAAAGAGGCATTGATACAGAGTGTATTCCCAAACATAGTTCAACATTACAAAAACCATGAGTGGCTCAGCGAAAGATCAATTTTAGCTGGGAAAAATGAGGGCATCAATGATATAAATGCAGCGATTTCGGATCAAATACCTGGTAACATAGTTGCATATAAGTAAGTCAATGGACACTATTACTGATCAATATGATGTCGTAAATTATCCAACTGAGTTCTTAAACTCACTCGATTTGCCAGGCCTACCACCTCATAATTTACGATTAAAAATTGGAGCACTGTTTACACTGTGCGACAGTGATTTTATACTTTTATGGAGACCTAGTACAATTTGTAGGTATTAGTACAAAAATTAGTACAAAAAAATAAAATCTTAAAACTCATACAACTCTATTAATTTTAATTCAATTACAGTCAAATATTGCTCATTCGACGCAAAATTAAATTTACTATAACGGTAGTGTACTAAAAAAAATCCTCAATATCGGATAATATCGTAAAAATTATGTCAAAGTTGAAAAAATAGAGAAGAAATAAAAAAATTCCAAATACTTCCGTCTACAGTCTCGTCAGTTGTCATTTCAGAAAAATTGTCAACACACTGTCAAAAAGGCTTGTTCTTGTTCTTTCGAACTAAAAAAACAAATTTGAAATCGGATGGAAATTTGCGAAGTTAGGAGTGATTCTTCACATCAACCTACTGAAAAACGGTTTTATGGCCATAAAATGAGATTTTGGGGGTGAATTGGAAATGTCTCCTATACCATTTTGTTTAGTTTTTCTATAGCCAGTGTTATTATGCTGCGCAACATTAATGTGCCACGACTTTGCAACGGTACCGGTGAAGAAGCTAATGGGTAACGTTATCGAAGCAACAATTTTGAAAGGGAAGTACAAAGGAGAAGACGTTTTGATACCCTGAATTCCACTGATTCCGACGGATTTACCATTCGATTTCAAACGTTTGCAGTTCCCTATTCGCCTTGCCTTCGCTATGAGAATTAATAAGGCGCAAGGACAGTCTCTACAAATGTGCGGTATTAATTTAGAATACCCAATTTTTTCTCATGGACAATTGTATGTAGCTTGCTCACGAGTAGGCAAACCATCGTCATTATTCACGCGAAAGATGAATAAACCCAAAACGTTGTCTACCAAAAAGTGTTACAATAAAGTTCGAATGAAATTGTATCAAAGAATTTGCTTTGTTTCGTATTAATTTTATTCTCTTTCAGCAAATCATTGAATTTATCGTCTAGCGAAGCGGGCGAGGGTACGCTAGTTTATCTATACTAATCTATATATATAAAAATGAAATGATGTTCGTTTGTCCGCATTTTTTTGGGCCGATACGAGGCCAATTTTATTCGTTCTTATTTCATATTATAGGGATCCACTAGGGGAAGGTTTTTAGCAAAAAAAAATTTCTTTTAAATATTTTCTTCATATAAAAAAAAGAAAAAATCAAAATATTGTCCAAAACAAAACTTGCTCGATTGTTAGATTAAAGTAATTTTCGAATCCACATTCATTTTATGTGTACAACTTTTTTTGAATTTTTTGTATTTGTATTGTGATACAGAAATGTATTGTATACAGAAATTTCAAATGATTCGAAAGAAAATTTTTTTTTTTTTTTATTTCTTCCATAAAATATTACACCTGTCGTTAGACAATAAGTAATTTGATTTACAAAAAGATGGAATGAGAGTGATATTGAAGGGCCAATGCCCCCAAGCTCATTTAGAAGAAATATATACATATTATTTAAAAACAAGTGGTTAACAAACAATGATATATACGATTAGTTGACAATTGATTACAAGGATTTTGCAAGATCTGTTGGTGTTTGACGGTTAAGCCGACTTTGGGTAGATTTTTCTTTATTTGGTAGTCTTCTCATCATAGGATTTGTATGCGTTAATAGTCTATTTATGTGTCTTCTGCTAGCGCTTTGTATTGTTTCATCAATAGTATCGATGTCAAGGTCGCGATGAATATCTGCGTTAGGTATGTACCAAGGTGCATTAGTTAAGGTCCTAAGTATTTATGAAAATAATGTTTCAATTCAATTGAGCAATGCTTTCTTTGACCAATTCTATATGAATGCGTTTGCAAACGATGTTTTCGGCTATGAACAAATGTTGGAATCGAATGAAAAAGGAAAGAAACGCGAAATGATAAAAAAAATTCTTGGAAAATTTAAAATGAATGGTGCTTCATTGGAAAAATTCAAAGGTAATAAGAACATACACAAGATAAAGTTAGAATTCGAATTTTTAGATTTATTTTGTTTATTTCTCATTTTTTTCAGAAGTACACCACACAACAACTCATTCCAACTCTGATTTTGAAATCCTGTTGGAATTGGTGATCGATAATTTTGTCACTATAATGGTCAATGGAAATTTGCGTGTATCAGGCCCTGCATATTATTTACCATATCAACTTTTTATGGAACATATGGACCAAATGAACACAAAAAAATAACTTAGTTTTGTTTTGATTTTTTGCAACATTTTGGTTTTCAGTTAATACGATAAAAACAATACTGGTTTTTCGTGAACACAAAATTCTAAATTTATTACGGTGTTTGTTTAGAATTTTTTTAGAAAAAAAGTAAATTTTTTGGTTTTGAGGGAATTTGTTTATTGTTGCTATTTTTGAAAGCGTAGATATTTGTAAGTATTTGACTATAATCCTAAAAGTTAATGGAATACCACTATGACACATAGAAAACATTTTTTGAAAGGGGTGTTTTTCGAAAATTATAAAAAAAATTGTTTTCAAAAATTTTGAAGAAATAAAGTAAAATAAAAAAATTTCGAAAGCATGAAATTTTTTCAAAACCAAATTTTCCTCAAAAAGATAAAAGAAATTTCTTCGAAGAGGTGTTTTTCTAAAATTACAAAAAAAAAAATTTCAAAAATTTTAAACAAATAAAATAAAATAAAACTTTTTCAAGGGTATGAAATTTTTTCAAAACAAAATTTTCTGAAAACCAAAAAAAATTAAAAAAAAAAATAGTGTTTTCAAAGCATTTCATATTCCACTATTAATAGAGAATACATTTTTTCGAGGGGGTGTTTTCAAAGCGGAAAAAAATCTTTTTTAACAAATCAATTTAAACTTTTACAAAAGTATGAAAGTACCAGACTCGCTGTGAAGAAGCTAATGGGTAACGTTATCGAAGCAACAATTTTGAAAGGGAAGTACAAAGGAGAAGACATTTTGATACCCTGAATTCCACTGATTCCGGCGGATTTACCATTCGATTTCAAACGTTTGCAGTTCCCTATTCGCCTTGCCTTCGCTATGAGAATTAATAAGGCGCAAGGACAGTCTCTACAAATGTGCGGTATTAATTTAGAATACCCAATTTTTTCTCATGGACAATTGTATGTAGCTTGCTCACGAGTTGGCAAACCATCGTCATTATTCACGCGAAAGATGAAAAAACCAAAAACGTTGTCTACCAAAAAGTGTTACAATAAAGTCCGAATGAAATTGTATCAAAGAATTTGCTTTGTTTCGTATTAATTTTATTCTCTTTCAGCAAATCATTGAATTTATCGTCTAGCGAAGCGGGCGAGGGTACGCTAGTACATATTATAAAAAGGAAAACTTTGTTTGATTGTAATGAATAGGCTCAAAAACTACTGGACCGATTTTAAAAATTCTTTCACCATTCTAAAGCTACATTATCCACGAGTAACATGGGTTATATTTTATTTTGGAAGTAGGGCTCGAGATATAGGTCAAAACGTGGACCCGGGTAACCTTCGGATGTGTATGTACAATATGGGTATCAAATGGAAGCTGTTGGTGAATGCTTTAATACGGTGTAATTTTCATACCTATTGATGACTAGGGTCTCGAAATATATGCCAAAACGTGGACCCGCCGTGACTTTGCACCTAATTAAACCAAACTTACGCACATTGTTAAGTAAGTATTGAAAATGGGTTTCGTAAAGTGTGGTTGTAATTCGGAGCAATGGCAACGGGTACAGCGTTCTTTTGAACCAGCCATAATGTCGCTTACTTTTTTAACGCTCGGAGCGGAACTGAACTGTCAAATTGACAGTGTGAGTTACAATGTGTCAATATTTCTTTCTGATTTGGATGCCATAAGGAAAAAACGTAAGTGCAACATGTAAAAATTGTTTGCGAATTTTTTTGGAGTGGATTTTGGAACAGTGAATAATTTCTTACGAAATTTGAGAATTTAATGTGAAATCCGAATGAAAGTATATGTTCGTGGAAAATATAAATGGATGGTGGTTAAAAAAGATCCAATGCTTAATAAAACATATAAATTGAAACGAAAAATTCATGGATGATCAGTTATTCATATGCGTTGATTTGAAATTTAAAAACAATCTTCTTTTTTCCTGATTTTCAATTTATATTTTATATTTACTCCAAAACAAATAGAAAAACAAAAAATATTGTTTATGCCAAAGAGCTTGAATGAAGAATAAAGAAATAAATAATATGAAAACCATATATTTTCTGTTCTAAACCATATCTATTCTATTTTAGTGTGTCCAGCGATTATAAACACATATATAAAGAAAACTTCAGCAAAAAGACTAACAATTAGACTTTTTCATTACATTCAGTTCTGTTTAAAATAAGGCAGAGAACATGCTAGTCTTATTTCGAAATTTCTGGAACATTTGGTTTACTCGGCTTTTTCTTAAAAAAAACCGTTTATTTTAGGTGTATTTTTTATTGCCTTCATATCTTTCGGTGCCTTTTTGTTTCAGCTTGCTTCTGTAAATCAGCCTTCCGCAGTTCAAAACTTTGTCGCTCGCAGCGCATTTGCATTTGAATGGATCGTTAGCCACAGCTTCCAACCAGCCACTAAAATTGTCGTCGTGAAGCCACTTGTTATTGAACTTTTGTTTCCGGTACTTGCATTGTTTTTCATGGTGTTCCTCCGAAGAGTCAGTCAAAAAGGAGCAACTCATTTCTGTAAAATATAGTATATTCATTTTAAATATAATATAAAAAAGCTAAAACTAAAATAATTGCAAATTTACTTCAAAAGTGAAAAGCACCAGAAAACGCAGGGTAACTAATCGCGATAGCGTTAACGAAGAAAAAAATGGCAATGTTGCCGTATTGACGCTTTTAGAAGTATGCTGCGATAAGGGAAAAAAGTCTAGCATGGTACCTTACTGCGGATTTTTATTTTAAACTTTATTTTTAACTTTTCCAATTTTTCCCACTATTTTAAAATTTTTTCTGTCCTTGCAAATTCAATTTTCAATTTCAATTTCAATTTATTTGATTTGTTTTGTACATAGTAAGACAGAGTCTTGTGGTAGTACATCTTCTTATAATTCTAGAATACGAGGATGGTATACATAGAAATGCTACTTAGATTTAAAACTATTTTAACTATTAAACTTATAGACTAAAACTAAGAGTAGTAAGTGAGAAGAAGAGAAAGATGGTGGGAATGGGAGAAAGAAAGGGGGATTTAAGGTTAGAAGTAGTTAGAAACTGCAGTTTTAAAACACCTTGCTTGTTTTATAAGTTTTATTGTAGTTGGTATAGAATTCCATAGTTTTATGGCACTAACAAAGATCATGCGTTCTGATTCCAAGTAAGTGTAAGTCGGAACAATTAGATTCAATGTTCGGGTGCACTGGCATTGTTTAATGTTTTTATACAGGTACAATGGTTTTTGTGTGTATATTAATTTATGCAGGAACAAAAGAGAGCGTATTTTGAGATACGAGTCGAGGTTATGATCGAGAATCTGTTTTGAGTAGATAGATATATGGTCATATTTCCTTTTTTCAAACACGAATCGCGCTGCATTATTTAAAGCGGTTTGCAATTTTTGTTTCGAATTAATATCAAGCCTGCAATATACTAATTCAGCGTATGATACATGAGGAGCAATGAGTGATCTAACAAGTTTTAATTTAGTTTGCCGTGGCAGTAAGTAGGCAGTACAATATAGCTTTCTAAGAATATTATATACCTTGTTTACAACAAAGTTTACATGGTCAACGCATGATAGTCTTGAATTTATTCTGAAACCCAGGCTAGTTACTATGTCATCAAAGTTAATATTTACTTCATTAAGTAATATTGGCGGCAAAGAGTTAAGGACATACTTTGAATGAGAAATAGCAATCGCCTTTGTCTTTGACTCATTTAATTTCAAGTTGTTAGATTTGGACCAGTTAGAAATACGAGTGAGGTCTTTATTAAGCCTTGCAATCAAATCTTCAATAAGACCTATTGGCCTTGACAGGTAGATCTGGGTGTCATCAGCATAGAGATGAATCGACGAATTTTGGCAACACTCAACAATATCATTTATGAAAATGCAAAATAAAATTGGACCTAAAATAGAGCCCTGCGGCACACCTGACGTAATTGGTTTTAGACTTGAGTAGTTATCACCACACTTAACTTGTTGTAGCCGATTCGAAAGGTAACTTTTTATTAGTTGCAGAGAAAATGCTTCAAACTTATACTGACAGCACAATTTTTGCAGTAAAATGTTGTGATCAATAGTATCAAATGCTTTTGAAAAATCGAGTAATACATACTAGCACTGTTAGGTAGTTTTTATCATAAGCAGAGCGAACATCTTCAAAAATTTTAAGCATAGCTGTGGAGCAACTATGCAGACTTCTGAAACCCGACTGGAAATTACTCAGCAGATTGTTCTTGTCCAAGTAGCAGGTAATTTGTCGCGCCAAAAATTTTTCAAATACTTTCGATAGGGCAGGTAAAATGCTTATTGGTCTGAAGTGCTGAGGAGCGGTAGAGCATTTTATTTTAGGCACAGGTATTATATTTGCTATCTTCCAAAGATATGGAAATGTAGATGAGGTGATTGAAAAGTTAATTATGTGCGTAAGTGATGGTATTACAAATGGTAGAATAATTTAATAATTCCCTACATTTACAGAATTTAAAAGAATCTGTCCTTATTTTCCCTACATGTAGGAATTTTCCCTATATTTACCATCACTGTATGAGAGGCATAATTAGCTGGAGAACTAATTTGCGCCTCGTTTTCTCTGGCATGAATGTTGCAGAGACTCTCAGCTTACGTATCCCTATCCCTACTAATCTCTACTAATATTATAAATGTGAATGTAAGTTTGTTTGTTACGCTTTCACGCCAAAACTACTTAACCGATTATTATGAAACTTTGCACACATATTTTTGGAGGTGTTAGAAGTAACATAGGATACTTCTTATTAAAAAAAATATTTTTTTTTAATGATAAAAAAATTTTTTGTCAAAAAATCTCAAAATTTCAGCTGTGTGAAATTTTTCTATATTTATTGTTTTTTTATTAAACAGTTTTATTTAGCTTGCCCAGTTTCTTTATTTGTTTGTTTGGGTCAAATGCAGTAATTGGAATTTTACCCTTTTCTTGATGACAGATTGATCTGATATTTGGTATTCTTCTGTCATTTTTATATTTTTATATAAAATATATAAAATTTTGATTTTTGAGGTTTGATGTCATTTTTGTGGGTAGATGTCACTTGATTATTTTAAATCTTACCACTGATTTTAATTCTTACTCTGTTCTTCTTTAAAAATGCCTCGGAAACGGAAATCTGATCTATCCAAAAATTTGTCGCGGCTCCGTGCGGCAAAAGTTGCACGAAGTCAAGAGTCTTCGATTCACGCAGAGCTGAGAAAACAACAACAAGCACAGCGACAAAGGATTTTGAGAGCAACTGAAACGCCTTCTCAAGCACAAGTTCGCTCAGAAAGATAAGCTGAGCTGCAGGCAGCTAGAAGAGCAATAGAAACCCCAGAGCAATCAGGGGTGAGAAGAATTCATAAGAAATGCAGAGCACGCGCCGTAGAAATTTGATAAGTAAGGATTGGTTTGTATTTAATGGTACTGAATTTCAATATTATCCTTCAATTGAATATCATAATCATCCTTTAATTGTTATTGGCACAATGGATAAAATATGTCAGGATTGCGATGCTTTCAAGTGGAAAGATGAAACTGCTGGAATGTGTTGTTCCACTGGTAAAGTTTCACTTCCAGTACTTGGTGAACCAAAAGAGCCTTTAAAAACTTTATTGTTAAATGTTACAAATGAGTCAAAGCAATTCTTAAACAAAATAAGAAAGTATAACTCTTGCTTTCAAATGACATCCTTTGGAGTTGATAAAGTGATAAGAATCCCGGATTTTCACCAATTTTTACTGTACAAGGGCAGATATATCATCAAATTGGATCACTTTTTCCGGAAGAAAATGATCATCATACATTTTTGCAAGTTTATTTTATGGGTGATGAACAAAATGAAGTCAACCGTCGTTGCCAATATATTGAAGGAGTAGGAAGAGAAACAGTATTGAAAATTCAACAAATGTTACACAGTCTCAATAATTTGGTGAAGATCTTCAAAAGTGCAATAGACAACTGGCCTTCAGATAATTATAAAGTTGTCATTCATGCTGATCGAACTCCACGTGGTGAAAATGAGAGGCGATATAATCCGCCATTGGTCAATAAAGCTGCTGTTTTCGTCACTGGTGACCCGTGCTCTCCATGATGACACGCTACACCCCAGCGGGTTAAGGGGTTAGAATTTTCCCGCGGTAAGGGATGCCTGTCGTAAGAGGCGACTAAAATCCACACCCCAGTCTGTTAGTTATGAGCATTAACTCAACTATAATAGACTGAGGGCATCAGGTATGGTAAACGGCGGGGGGACCCCATTAAGATCGAGACCAGTAAGATCTTAATTATGGCAAACTGGAATGGAAAGGAATTTAGTTCGACATGGGCTGGTTACTGTGTTATTCTAGGACTTTAGTAGGCAAGGGTGATACCTTGCCGAAATGGCTCCTGGGTTAATGTCACAGTAGCCCCCGTCCCGTTAAAACCTTGGCAGGCCTCAGGTAACGCTCTCTAAGCGTCACCATTCACTTGGTCGTGTAGGTCCAGTTGAATTTGTTCCTGGTTAGTGCTGACCCGGCTCTGAACACATGTGCCCATAAAGACATGTGTCAACCCTCGCATGGCCTCCCTACATAGTATAGACAACCATGGGGTTATAAGGCAACTACACTACGATTAGAGATAACGGACCTGAGTGGGGACCCTTTAAAATGGAGACAAGCAAAACAACAACAACAACAAAAACAACAACATTACTAAGTGGCAACAAACCGGACAACAAAAGCGGCAACAATAACGGCAGTAGAGATAATGAGGTCGGATGGGCGGAAGTCAATGCATTCCGGAGGACATCAAAAACCCTCAGATCTCCTGTTCTTGCTGCTGCATCGCGCGACCACGAGTCAGAGGTGACGAAAGATAAGATCGTGAACAGCGCGGATAGTAAGCGAACGGCATTTTGCGGGCTAGGCGAGAAAATACGTAGCCTAGTTGAAATGCTGGAGGAGGGTAAAAGGCGTTCTATACACCAGCCTATGCGAGATGCCATAGAGAGTATAAAGGCACTATACGAGCTGGCAGCCATCGAGCAGGGAGACCAAAAAGCCAAGGAGGTCATTAGGAAAAGCAGCGGTTCGCAAACATCCCCATGGCTAAGGCACAACCCAGATCCCAAGGGGAAACTGGATGGTGCGGTTTTGACTCCAAAACCTAAGCGGACCAATTTGGAGAAAAACAGAACTGGCGTACAGCAAGTTACTGGAACACCACCTACCTCCGCCACACGGAGGGAAACTAAAACAGTGGATGCAACCGAATGGACAACGGTGGCTAAGAAGACCAAGCCAAAGGGTGCAAGACCAAGGAAAGTAAGACCTGACGCGATAGTGATAGAAGCGAAGGGCGAAACTTCATACGCGGAAATACTGAAGTCAGTAAAATCCGACCCCAAACTCGGAGAACTTGGCAAAATGGTGTCAAAAATACGGCGAACACAAAAGGGTGAAATACTCATCCAACTGTCAAATGCGGGTGAACAAACCAAAGAGTTCACCTCAATAATAGGCAATACACTTGGAGAACGAGGGGCGGTACGGAGCCTAACACAAAAAAAGGTTCTCGAGTGTAAAGACATCGACGAGATCACTACCAAGGAAGACATCGTAAGCGCAATATGCGAGCAATTCGACATTGGGGCATCTACCGTAGAGGTAGTAAATATGCGAAAAGCGTTCAATGGCACACAGACCGCAGTCCTAAACCTGACAGAAGCAGAGGCGAAAACACCCTCTCCAAGAGATTTATGATCAAGTCGAGGGCTTCGTAAGAGCTAAAGTGGACAACATCTATATGTATAGCTGCTATGCCCCGCCTAGATGGACGCGAGAGCGCTTCGAAAAGTTCCTGGACGACCTCATGCGGGACGTCGAAGTTAGGTCGCCAGTAGTAATTGGCGGTGATTTCAACGCATGGGCTACCGAGCGGGGCAGTAGACTTACCAACGCCAGAGGACGTAGCCTGCTAGAAGCCATTGCCAAAGTGGACATTAGTATCGCAAATAATGGACGCGCGCTTACATATCGCAAGGCCGGTACGGGATCTATTATTGACCTAACACTTGTCAGCAGCTCATTTTTGCAGAAAATCAAGTGGCGAGTAAGTGAGGAATTCACTCACAGTGACCACCAAGCAATTATATTCGAACTGGCAAAGAATAAAAAATTACGCACAACTAAGCCAGTAGGACCAAGGTGGAATGACAGGAAGATGGACACCGAGACCTTTGGGTGCGCCCTAAACGACCAAAGTTTAGAGCGAGGTACAGCAAGTGAGCAAGCTCGACAACTAAAGAGCATTTTGTCTAAAGCTTGCGATGCGGCAATGCCAATAAGAAGGACAAATCGACAAGGAGCGCCCTGCTATTGGTGGACTGAAGAGATAGCGCAACTGAGACGGACCTGCCTGCAAGCGCGGCGTAAAATGCAAAGGTCCAGGGGCAGAGCTTGCTATGAAACGGTGCTAGCGCACTTTCGAAAGGCAAGGAAAGCACTACAAGAAGCTATTAAAAAAAGTAAAGTCGAGAGCTTTAAACAACTGTGCAACGATGCGGACATAAACCCATGGGGTACTGCATACAAAATGGTGCTAAAGAAACTGGCGGGACAACGAGCTCCATCAGTGGTATGCCCAGTTATTCTTAATCGAATTGTAGTGACGCTATTTCCCCAGGGACCGAGTATAGATAGATTAGAATCTGCTGATACCGTAAACACCCAACAGATTCCAGTCGTATCCGCAATAGAGATAATGGAAGCGTGCAAGAAAATCGGCGACCGAAAAGCACCGGGGCCGGATGGCATACCGAATGTAGCCCTTAAGGCGGCTATCCGCTTGCGTCCCGAAATATTTGTTGCGGTACTACAAAAATGCCTAGACGAAGGTGTTTTCCCTACACAGTGGAAATTGCAACGACTTGTGTTGATTCCAAAAGGAAAAGGAACAGCCGATGATCCGCCCTCGTACCGGCCGATTTGCCTACTGGATACAACGGGCAAAATACTCGAACGTATTATTTGCAATAGACTATTGCCTATACTAGAGGAGAAGGGAGCATTGAGTACAATGCAGGTTGGCTTCCGGAAAAACCGTTCGACG
>JAYXIM010030944.1:0-20037 GCA_037575425.1 Anastrepha fraterculus
CAAAGTATCTAGGTATGACGCTCGACACGAAACTTAGGTGGAGTGCGCACGTGAAAAAGAAAAGAGAAGAACTGGACCTAAAATTCCAAAATATGCATTGGCTAATGGGTAAGCAATCAGCGTTATCCGCACCCAACAAGATACTCCTTTACAAACAAATTCTCAAACCTATCTGGACCTATGGGATTCAGCTATGGGGTTGCACCAGCTATAGCAACACAGCGCATATACAAAGATTTCAGACTAAGGCACTCAAGCATGCAGTTTGTGCTCCATGGTATATTAGGACACAAGATCTAGAACGTGACCTCAATATTGATTCGGTTACGGCAACCATAAAGAAATTTGCAAAGTCGCACGCAGAGCGACTAAGCAAGCATGTGAACAATGAAGCCTTGATTCTTAACGATAATACAAAATGGAAGCGAAGGCTCAAACGTAAGAAACCTCTGGATTTAAACTAATTAATAAATAAAAATCAGTTAAAAGTATGAATTGTATTTTGCTGAGGATTAACTTAAATTATTTGTTGTAACAAAACTCCACAAAAATTGCTCGTTAGTATATATATGTAATGTTATACTAGTTGCAATGAAAATACTAATAATAAAAAAAAAAAAAAATATGTACGGCTTAATGTTTTCTAACAGATGCCAATTTTGCCTTTGTGTGGCATACGCTTTTCTTGACAAACTTCTCATTGCCGAAGTGTTTGTTTGCTTATTTATAGTATTATTTTAAAACATGGCGCTTATTCTGACTAAACTACAATATGTAGAGATATGAAATATATATCAAAAGAAAGGTTTTGACGAGCATATTTCCGGAAAATTATAAAAATTAAAATTGGTTAATTTGTTCATGAAATATTTGCGTGTAAAGTTATCAAAATTTTCATATTGATAACAGATGTCTATGCAAGGCGGAATGACACACAAATATACGCATATACTCGTAGATGAGTACGTTTGCTTTGTTTAGCTCTCTATCTAATGAGCACAGCATTGTATGGGCAAAGAACTCTTTAATTTGTTTTTGGCCAAAACATGCACTTTGCTCCATTATCTTCTTCTATCTTCTATAGTATTATTTTAAAACATGGCGCTTATTCTGACTAAACTACAATATATACAGATATGAAATATATGTACATATATCAAAAAAAAAGATTTGACGAGTATGTTTGAAAAAATCATAAAAATTAAATTTGGTCAGTTATTAATGAGATATTCGTATGTAAAGTTATTAACATTTTCATATTGATCACAGCATGTCTATGCAAAGAGTAAAATTAATTTTGTGAGCGGGATTACGACAATAATTGTTTTGTTTTGTTCTCTTTACTAATAAATATGTATTCATGAACATAGTCCCAACGGGTGCTGCGAATTTTTTTCAAAATTTTATTGTGATGCCAATAATTGGTATGAATTGACAATTGACTTGAAATTTGTCAATTCACTTAAAACAACGGTAACAGTGCAAATTAGAAAGAGTTTTGGACAGACGCAAAATAGAATTTATTTTAAGAAAAAAGTACATCCATATTTAATTTTAAAATATGCCTAGAGGACGACCAAGAAGAGTTCGTAGAAGAGTTCCTACTTTAAGTGGAGGAATAGAGCAGGTAAGTAAGTGATAAATGTTTGAAACGTCACGTATTGGATATGATTGGTAGAAGCATCCACTTTTGTTTTCGTTCATATATGGTACAATTCAACTACAATATATAAACGTATGTTGTATTTAAAAATTTTGTGTGCGTTTGATCCTTTTTGCAAAACTCAAAATTTTAAATAGTTTTAAAAAATGAGGAGAGAGAGACAAATTAGTTATTTATTTGATACTATTTCAAAGGTAAACTGTTTTTGGGCTATTCTCAGACAAATTTGATAGTAATAGACGATGCCCAACGCCATTTAAAGGAATACTATAACCCATCAAATCAACGAACGTTTTGACACAGATATACATTTTTAAGTGTTTCTGTTTTTCTTTGTATTGAATTCTATGTAAGTACATGTATATTTTTATGTATGCAGCCATTATCAAATCATATATGAATATGAACTTTGAAATTTTTTTTACCATTCTTCTTAAAACTTTTTAAAACGTAAAGATCTGTGAAAAAAAAGGGAAATTGGAAAGGGTTTTTGAAAATAATATGAACTCTTTCCGGTCCCATTATTTAGAGAATATAAGACAAATAAATAGCTCATTCGCTTTTGTATCTTTCGAAGCTAAAATTGTAGAGCCACCAGGACGTGGCCCTTATAGTTTTCGGATACATGGATCAATTTACCATCGAGTGGGTCCTCTTCATGCTAATAATGGTTCAAACTCATTATACGGCCAGCTTTATATACTTGATACTGATCCAACCACTGACATTCGACTACAAAGGAATGCAAATTGCGATAGTTCCTTGATGACATGCCTACACTAATTTTGATGATATCAACCGTGAATCCCTCAGCCCGTCAGTATAAATTTATGGCACAAGTTGAACGCGAGGAGGAACATAGGTCACGACAGGAAAATCGAGTTCCCCACAAAGTGAGCATGATTTTCTTCAGTAGTCATGCGAATCGGCGTTACCATTCGCCTAACTTCTCAGAAATTGCAGCAGTTTTCACAACTGAGGATGGTGAGCCACCGGCAAGCCGTGATTTAAGAGTATTTTCTCACAGCTCAGAAGCACAGTATTGCACCACGATTTCAACTTTACATAGATAATGCGATCCCTTGGTTTACCCTCTTTTATTTCCCTATGGTGAGCCAGGATACGACGAAGCACTACCACATGAGCAAGAATACAGAACAAGTCGCATATTCAGGGTCACACAGTTGCAATTCGTTGCATATCGAATGGCGATTCGAGAAGGTTTCAGCTTACTTCATGCTTCAGGTAAACTTTGGCAACAATATTTAGTTGATCAGTACGTTAGAATAGAGGGTGCAAGGTTGGTGTTTTTGTGTGGTTACCGTACACTTTTCCCAATCCATTTTTCCCAAAACCTTTGTTCCCAATAAAATAACTCCCAAACCAATTTCCCCTAAACCATTTTCCCAATTCAATTAATATCCTATCTTTCCCAAACTTGTTTTGGGGGAAAAATATGTCATTCAAAATTTTTATGAGGTTGCTAGGCAACGTAGATAACTAAAATGACAGTTGTTTGTTCCTCCCCGGTTCTTGCCTGTTTTATGGAACACGTACGAAGCTACGCTTAACAATCAACACCGTACTAACAATATAAGCGAGGGGTGGCATAACAGATTTCAACTTATGGTTGGAAAAAACCATCCATCATTGTACTATCTTCTTCAAGAGTTTCTGAAAGAGCAGTGTGACACAGAAACAATTTTAAGACAATTAGACCTGGGACAAAAAGTAAAAGCAGCTCCAAAAAAGAAATGGTTACAATCAAAGATGAGAATGCGAAGTATAGTGGCTCAATATGAAGATTACAAAGGGAGCGAAATTTCGACTCCTTGGACACAATATCAGCCTCTAACGAATTTTTACACATTTTATAATTTTTATATCATTAATAAATAATTTTTTGCTCTTTGGAAAAAAATGTATTTGGGAAAAGTCTTGGGAAAAACAGTTTGGATGGAAAAATTTGGGAACATTTGCCTTTGGGAAAAGTAAGCATTGGGGGAAAAAGTTTTGGGAAAACTGGTCGGCAACGGGTGTTTCTGCATAATCATCAACATCAGCTTCGAGTTGAAACATATGCTGGCTTACACGATTATGTTATGCGTCAAGCAGAACTAGAAAATGCACGCCCTGGTCACATTGTCGTTCTGCCTTCCAATTTTCCAGGCTCACCTCGCAATATGAATATGCATTACCAAGATGCCATGGCTATTGTTAGAAAACATGTAAAGCCGTCACTTTCATAACTTTTACCTCTAATCCAAAATGGCCTGAGATAACTCAAAACATTGGACAGTATCAAGTACCCCAAATGCGTCCTGAGTTAATAGCGCGAGTTTTTAACCAAAAACTAAAAGATCTTTTAAATGATATTTCAAAAAAGCATGTATTTGGAAGGGTGAAATATTTTCTATACGTAATAGAATTTCAAAAAAGAGGTCTACCGCATGCACATGACATATTTTGGTTGCCCTTCATGATGCAGATGCCATTATTGATGCTTCTATTATAGACTTGGCTGTTTGTGCTGAAATTCCGAATAAAGAAACTGAGCCAGAACTTCATGAAATTGTTTTAAAATGTGTGGTGCATGGCCCATGTGGCCCACTTAATCCTTCACCGCCTTGCATGTCTGAATCTGGAGAATGCACAAAAAAATATCCAAGACTATTGCAAGAAGTTACTTTGCAGGATGTCAATGGGTATCCCCAGTATCATCGCCGCGATGACGGGAGCAAAGTTTTAGTTCGAGTCAATCAAAACGAAATGGAATTAGATAATCGATGGATGGTACCATATAATAAATATTTAACAAAAAAATACGCCGCTCACATCAATGTTGAAATATTTTCTTCAATCAAAAGTGTTAAACACCTACATAAATATATCTATAAAGGATTTGATTGAGCAAGTATTCAGATCATTGAACAACCTGTTAGTAACTGCATTAATTTTGATGAGATAACGACTTTTGTAGATGCTAGGTATGTAAGCGCACCAGAAGCGTGTTGGAGACTTTTTGAATTTCCAATGCAGGAAAAATCACACACAGTAAAACCTCTTGCGGTACACCTTCGAAATTTACAAAATATTTACTTTCGTGAAGACAGTGATATTATAGCAGAAGCGATTACGGAATTCCGGGACACTACACTTACTGCGTATTTTAAGCTGAATACAATAGATACTTTTGCTAATACATTGACTTACCAATACATTTCTGAACATTACACTTGGCAACAAGATTCACGTTCGTGGCAGAGAAGAAAAAATTTAGCCAACGCAATAGGCAGAATTTATACGGTCGATCCAAAGGATCGAGAACGATTTGCATTACGTTTACTGTTATTTTCCATAAAGGGTCCTAAATCATACAATGATTTATTGACAGTTGGTAATGAGCTCCTCTCTTCTTTTTGGGAATCGGCCGTCAAACGAAAGCTATTAGTGGATAACTCGGAATGGGTTGCTGTTTTGACAGAAGTTTCTACCTTCAAAATGCCCTCACAGTTAAGACGTATTTTTGCCATGATTTGCGTGTTTGGAGAACCTACTTCGCCCCTTGAACTTTGGACAACATTTAAAGAATATTTTATTGAAGATTTTGTAAGAGATAATAATGTAGTAGAAAGTGAAATATTGGCGTTGCGGGAAATTAATCAAATTATAATAGTTGGTAATTGTTTAAAAAGCGTTGCTCTTTGTGGAAATTTTTTAAATCATTTAAGCTCACAATCAATATGCGTAGTCAAGAACCCGACTATTGTAATTTTCTTTTGCGCATAGGACACGGCGAAGGGCAAGACAATGCATCAAGAGTAAAAATTCCTGATCAAATTCTTTTAAAAAACGGAAACCTCATTGACTGGGTTTTCCAACCAAATAATGGAATAATAGAAATCGATAATTTAAAAGACCGAGTCATATTATGTCCAAAAAATTATCAATGTGCCATCATAAACTCGAGTATAGTCGATATGCTACCTGGTCAAGAGCGCACATATCTCAGCGCTGATACGATTGTTTCACAAGATCAGGTAAGATTCCATGTGGAATGTTTACACTCCCTCAATTTTAGTGGAACTCCGCCGCATAAGCTTCAATTGAAAATTGGAAGAGTGATAATGTTGATTCGCAATTTAAGCCCAGCAGAAGGATTGGTGAATGGCACACGACTTATCATAAAACAAATGCATCCGAATTGTTTGCACGCGGAAGTGTTATGCGGGAAGGCGATTTCTATTGCCTCGTATAAATTTGCAGCCGAGCGAAACCACACTTCCTTTTACGTTGAAGCGCCGCCAATTTCCCATTATAACAGCCTTCGCCATAACAATAAATAAGGCCCAGGGGCAAACATTATCAAGGGTGGGGCTTCATTTAAAGGAGGACTGCTTTGCTCACGGCCAATTTTCTGTTGCGTTAAGCCGGGTTAGATCCTGGGAAAATATACGAGTTCAAATGGGCAATAACGAAAACTTGACGTTGAATGTAGTTTATAATGAAGTAATTTAAAAAAAAAAATTACTGATTTAACTGAAAAAAATTTTAAAAAGTTCTACATATTACATATGAATAAAAATATACACTTTTCTAATCATTATCATAACTTTTAATATATAAAAGTGTCACATATGCTGTTTACTTTTCGTGGGAAAAAAGCCCTCCCGATTTTCGGGGGTTACATACTAGTATTGATTAATCCTATTACAAATATAGGGTGGGTCATGTAAAATTTGCTTTTTGAATCGGCTATAAAAAAAAAACTAATCAATATTTTTTAAAACTTTTTTTTCATTTTGAGGATTGAACATTGTCATTTATGAATAAAATACAATATAATATCGTTCAAATGACTCCCACGGCTGGCTTTACAGTAGGCCATTCGATCAACCCAATTTTTAAGCACATTTTCGATTGTTTGGGCTCCAATTGCATGAATGGCAACTTCGATTTCGTGTTTTAAAGCATCAATCGACTCTGAATGGTTCGCATAGCATTTGTCCTTAACAGCTCCCCACAAAAAATAGTCCAGCGGGCTTAAATCACAGCTCCGAGGCGGCCAATTGATATCGGAATTTTGGCTGATTATTCGGTTTTCAAAAAAGGTAGCGAAAAATTCGAGTGTAACTTTGGCAGTGTGACAAGCTGCACCGTCCTGTTGAAACCAAATGTCGTCCATGTCATCCTCTTCAATTTTTGGAAACAAACACTCGTTGAACATGTCACGGTAATGCTCGGCATTTACTGTAACCCCGGCTCCTCGCTCATTTTCGAAAAAAAATGGCCAGATAATGCCGCCAGACCTAAAACCGCACCAAACAGTGACTCGTTGTGGATGCATTTGCTTCTCTACAGTAACGTGTGGATTTTCTGGGCCCCAAATCCGACAATTTTGCTTATTGACATAGCCCCCCGATGTGAAAATGAGCTTCATCAGAAAATATGATTCTTCGTTTCTCACAGTTTGAGTAGAAGACTCACCACTTTGGAAATAGCTTTTCAATATTTCCCAATTTTGTTCAAGCTTATAGCGTCCCATTTCGTAAATGTCAAACCTTTAAGTAAATTATGAACACATTTGACATGTCATTTGTGTTACCATTCTCAAAAACATAAGTGGTTCAAACAGCAAACGCTTTATGGCCCACCTGTGGAATTATCGTTCAGATGACAACTCACCCTGTTGTCTGGTACCGCTTGATAACGATGACTAAGACCTGTCACCTCCTAATCCAGAGTAATGATTTGCAGTCAGGAGGTAATTTCGGCAGTATTATAACGGCACTTCCTCGACACCAAGCCGAATTGACACAAGGAACACTGGATGATAAATGTAAACAAATATAAAAACAACAACAAACAAAAACAACGAAAAGGGCACCATTAAAAGCTGGGCAAAATTCACCTCGCGATCTGTTAGAAGCGGAATTGTCGCTCATTGAGGAACACGCCCGTGAGGATGATTAACTTGAACAAGGAAGCGGGAAACTTGCAGTTGACCCTGTACCCGCACCCGCTGCAGAGCGGAGAAGCGGCAAATCATCTCACTGACGACCAGCGTTCAGAGGCAGCGAGCGCATCCTTCGCCTCATTCAGTGTGGCCCAGTGAGCGGCACGGTTTTCCTCCCGCGGCAACCCCGCTGGGTAATAACTAACAACAGACAAGCTATTTTAATGCTCTCAAAGGTAGCCGTTTGGCAGTGCTACCCAAGAATTACCAAGCAAGAAGACCTTACTCTGCTATAAGGGATGTCTTTAAAGGATGGACCCACCCGGTGGTCTTTTGCGGGATTTACTTCAGGTCGGGTCTATTGCTGGCATCTTGCAAGGATGAAAAACCTCGGAGTGGTTGGCAGGCGTGGCACCCTCTGCATAATTTCACTGTATACCATACCTGCCGCGGAATATGCAGTCGGGCTGCTGAAGGCTCAGAACAGTGGCTTAGGAACATGGGCGTGGGGCGTTCGCACCAGAGCACCGTCTTAATCTAAAATGTGAAAAGGATGGGCCTCCAACTGAAACCATAGAGCCCAGCCGGATCAAATGGTTCCGATATGAGTAGCGATCCGTTTGTCAAAACGGTCCTTAAGGCCATCGTACCAACCGTGGTAGAAGTCCCTCCTGATAGGAAACGCTGCCAAGTCACTAGACCAACAAAATCCAGGCAAGTTACTGCATCATCCCAACCAAGGCAAGTTACTGGGACGTCTGATGTAAGAACTTCTGCAGGGAGATTCTGGCACCACGAACCGTGACAGTAGCCCAGATCAATTTACATGGCCTGTCTCGGGAAATCTAGGCTTAATACTGGCTAAAGAGCTGTTTGCCTACAGAAATCAGGTAAGGCGCCTCGAGAACAACAACAATAAAATGATTTGGGATCTCCCGTAAAAGTGATCTAAAGCAGCCGTAGCGTTAAATAGAAACATTAACTATTTTTGCATTAAAGTTTTTAAACCGGGATCTGGTTGCGATTCAGGCGCAACTGCTGGTGGACGGGATCCTCAGAGACGTTATTGCGGCATCGGCATATGTATTTTTTGGGTGATAACAGCACCGTTCCCCCAGATGAGGTACGGAGTGTGGAAAACTACTGTAACCTACATTCCTGATAGGAGTGGTAAAAAAAACTTTAAAAAATATATATATATGGGAAATGGAATGGCGGGATTAAAATTTCCATGACATATATAATATGTACAATAGTTTCTTAATATTTATCAACTTATCCGAATTCAACCGGCATATAGAGTATATCCAACAATTAGGCGAGCGCCTCTGCTTTCAAGTCGTACTATTCACACCAATACAAGAAAGAAATACAAAAAACAAAAAAAAAAACATTTTTAAAAGAATGTATACATATGTAAGCATGGTTTTGAAATACTGTTTGAAACTATATAGTTTTTTCTTACCTGTATACGTCGCCATACGCATTCTATCCCACGAACTTGAGAGCTCATATTCAACATCATTCACTTTGATTTTAGATGCATTACTTAAGCGTGGTACATGGTCCACCAGCACACTATTTGTTATATTTAAATCCCCATCGCGAGGTTGATTACATTCATTAAGGGTAATTTTTCGTTCCAAATATATTGTTGAATTTTCGGGGTTTTGGGAGTGTACTTGAAATAGATACACACTCGGGTTGGCGATGTTTTGAAAGCATATCTTATTGTTGATTATTAGTATATGCAATTGGTTCGTTATCTTCCAGTTTTACATACACTCAAATTACCTTAATTGCTATTGTCGTGCATTTTTAGGTTGTTTCGGCACTTAACTCAAAGAATTTTTCAGCTGACAAGCGATTACTTAGCAGAAGACAAGCAATACTGGATATAGATTTGTAAAGAAAATATAGCTTGTTTGTTCAATTTTTCGTTGAGGTCGACGATCAGTGGCATGGGGGATTCATTCAAAATAATAGACGGTTACTGTTTCCCCAGAAAAGTATTTGATGTAAAAATCTAGAAAAATAAGCGGTTGTCCAGGTAGTGCTGGCTCAGGCGCAAGTTTTTGCAACAGTACTTGTGGACGTTTCCTTGCCCTTTCAATTGATGGTGCTTCTAAAGCCATTGTAACATTGGTGATATATGTAAGTATCTTTGATATGTAATTGTGTGTAATTTCATACCATTTTATTTTGAATGCAAAAGTTTGTATTTTCAACATTTTGTGATTCGGATACGAATGACCAATCTTTTAAATATGAATTTCATAAATTTGGTTTCTTATTTTCTTGGATTCTTTATTTCGGGCTTTTTAAATATAGAAATCCGCTACAATCCGCTGGAAATAATTATCCTCATTTTCACAACGAAGAGGCCTGCAATGTGTTGGCTTCCCTTCCACCATCCAATAGTTGTATGTTCTCTTTTGCACTATTAAAATCCATTATAATTCGTAAACACTGATCATTCCCTTTTCCAACTTTGATAATAAAAATTTCTATGAATATAAAAAATTCTTTAATGGCGATTTAAAAAGACGCCCAAGTGAACTTAACTGTAAACACGATGTACCAAGAATTATAGAATACATGGTTGCGCCTTCCGATTCCCTGTGTCGTATCAGGTTAAGGATCATGGAGTACATGGTTACCCCTTCCATATTTGCTGTGTCGTAAGAGCACATGAATAAACAAACAAAAGAAAGGGTTATTACAAGAATGTAGAAACAAGATTGCGCTCATCAGAGAGTGCGTGACGTCGCATTAGCTGAGTTGTGCAGTGCTGCCAACCATTTGCCTTCGCAATAAATTTGGTGCTTCTATATATAACAAATTGCGAAAATTTTAAAGTTTTTTTTTATTTTTTATTTTTTTTTTATTTAAAGCTGCCGAAACTGTAAGTTAAATTGTATTCTTAAACACTTGTATTCTTAAACACTAAAAGGTTTAAAACGGTCACTTTAAGAAGATTATAGTGCTAATGAAAATTTGCTGGTTCGTATAAAATTTGATATTTTGAAAGAGCAAATTTAATATTTGGCTCCTTTTAAGGTTATGCAAGAATATTTAATCTTCCTCTCTCAACTCAAAAAAACGCACATTTGTCACGCATCCAAATTCTTTAAGTAATTCAGTAAAAAATTGGGATTTTATTTTCTTTAAATGGGCATGTTAGTGCGTTTTTATATCCAAAGCTAGGTAACACTGTAGTAGCGAGATAGAGATTTGACTGCTGATAGCAGAAGAACACGAACGACAACTACATTCGCGGGCAATGTGACCAAATGTTAAAACAAAGTAAAGCGAAATAAAACTGAGAGAATTAAAATTAAAAAAAAAAAATTATATTTTACAAAATTATAGACATTGCATTGAAATTAGAACAGGTTAGAAAAATATCATGATTGTTATCATCGGAGTGCGACGCAATGCACAAAGGCGTGTCAGTATATAGTCATTAGTATTTTATTTGCAGTATATACATAGATATATGCATAGACCCGATTTACACGAGGAGACATCTGGAAGGGAAACATTTTGTTCCGGGGCCAAGGACGGTCGGGGAAGAGAGAAGGGATTTTGTCTCCCGTACTCGGCGACACGCTTTGTGCTTATCCGTATTTTCAATGTTGAAGTTTTTCAGTTAAGCGTTTACACATGAAGTGAATTTTTATTTATTTATTTTTTTATTAAAAAAACAAAGACTAATGTATACATATATGTATATAAAAAGTTGATAATTATGCTCCGTGCCAAATACTATGTTTTAGTAAATAAGTAATAATAAGATAATAAGACGTTATGTTTAAGAAATGTGAACACCAAAGTGCCTTAAAGAAAAGGCTGCATTGAAAGCCAATTATTTTTGTGTAACTTTGTAACTTAAGCGTTTACACATGAAGTGAATTTTTATTTATTTAGTTTTTTATTAAAAAACAAAGACTAATGTATACGTATATATAAATAAAAACAAATTATTTATTATGTAACTAATCCAGTTTGCCTTCTTCATTAAAATATTTGAGAAACTGTTCACGTACGTTCTCTGCTGCACCTTTTCGCGGATTGTAGAATACATCGGAATCAGTTGATTGGTTATTATTTACAGTTTCTGCGTTTACTCTCTCATCAGTGAGCATTTCACCATTTTCGATTAAATAATTGTGTAAAGCACAACACGTCAATACAATTTTCTCTACAGTGGCTACTTTCAGATTTATCGGAGCTAGAAAGACGCGAAATCTATTGGATAAAATTCCAAATGCATGTTCCACCACATGCCTTGCACGAGAGAGTCTTTGATTAAAAACTTGTTTTTCCTGGCATTGCGTGTGGTAGGGATATGGCTTCATTAAATGCATCGTCTCCGACTCCGACTACGACTAGGCGTCGATCGTTTCCTATTGAAGCAGCTTTTGGTATTTCCTTCTCTTCTTGCAGAACATCCCTTAATTTGCTTTGCAGAAATACTCCAGCATCGTTACTGCGGCCGTTACAACCAACGTCCACGAAAATAAATTTGGAATTAGCATCCACCAGGGCTAGTAAAATTATACTTCTAGTCCCTTTATAATTGTAATAGAAAACTCCTTCAGTACGTGATGGACGAAAAGTTATATGCTTACCATCTAACACGCCAATGCAGTTGGGGAATTGCCATTTAACTGCAAATTTTTTTGCAATGGCCTTCCATTCTGAATTGCTGTTTGGAAACTGCGTAAAAATTGTCATTAATTGCAAAATATTACAATTTCTATACTAAAAATAGTGCACACCTTTAAATACGACGATTTCAATTTGTTATAAAGGGCACTGCATACCTCAGGAACTATACTGGAAATTGAAGATTTGGATAAACGGGTCTGGTAATCCAAACTCACGTAAGACTCTCCTGAAAGAAACACCCGCTCATAACAATGCTACATTACCATTTCTTTTAACTTACCAGTGCTGAGAAATCGCAGCGTCAATGCCAATTTTTCTGCTGCGGGAATCGCGCCTCTCATAGTCGAATCAGAGCGTTGTATTTCAGTCGCTATTAGCGACAGCAAATAATCAAATTGAGATTTTGATATTCGTAGGAAGTTCCTGTAGCTTTGCTCATCGTGTACCAGCAATTCTTCACACCTATTTTTCCTCCATTCCTTTATCCATTGCCGCTTGGCTCTCTTGATAGGCAACGATGCAGCTTTCTCGCCCAATCTGGCCAATCCTATTAGGAATATATAGTAATTAAAAATCGTATGTGCACATTTTACAAGCATTTAGTAACATACCTAAAAGTATTTCCTCTTTATTGCTGTCATCGGAGTCCAATTGCATAGCTTCTCTAATGCATTGAAATATGCTTGTAATTAATTCGCACTTTTGTTTTTTATCCATATTTTTGGAAAATATTTCCTTCACTTTATAAAATTGAGAATAATAATCGCTGCACAAATTAGAGAAATGTCAAAATATGCAAAATGTCAAAAATGTCGCGGAAACATTTTTGCCCGTGTGTACGCGAATGAAACATCAAAAGAGAATTTCCAGTGTCTCCCTTCCAGATGTCTCCTCGAGTAAATCGGGTCATAGAATAGATATATACATAGAAATATATATGCAATAGAAATACGTTGCTTACGTATTATTATGTATGTATTATTATATTAAGTATAATTTATAATTAATAATAAATTACCTTTTAGTTGGCTGACACTTCCTGATGCTTGGAATTCGAAAATCGCAGTGAAAGTTACAATTAAAATTGAAGTGAAAGTAACCTCGCCGAACAACGTTTAACACGGTAAACTTTTTAACTGTTCGGCGGGGAAATGCCAGGGTTAACGGCCTTCACGTTGCACCGACTGGAAACGGTGGTTAGCAACAGTCGGAACAGTACGCGCAGTTACCATTAGGGTGGCTAAAAATTTATATTAAATATTAGGGTGTGGCCTAAACATGCCGGCCCCCTTGCGATAAGCAATCATTGTTTTAGGACGGAGGTGTCAGCCAACGTTCGGTGGTAGACATCTGAGGCTGCTGGTGACGTCTGGAAAATGCTGTAACGATAAATTTTATGTACGTGGATACTTATTGCACACAAAAAGAAGTAAAATTTATTATTTCATAGATTTATTGATTCGTTATGTACAAATCATTTAGGGCCGTGATACCTGGCGAGGCCTAGTCGCCAGTGTATTGTCGCCCGTCCTTTTATTTTGGCGCACTATCGTTGGTTGCGCACGTGGTCGAAAAGGACTGGTTTCCGATCCACGCGCACGCCATCGCTCATGCTGCAGCTGGGGTCGGAGAGGCCTCGTATCCAGTCCCCTATCTTCATTGAGGCGGAAAGACCTTCTTTCCGCTCTGCTTGTTTAGGCGGAAAGGCCTAGTTTCCGCTCTGCTTGTCTAGGCGGAAAGGCCTAGTTTCCGCTCTAGACTCAGTCCTTTGTTTTGTTTTTTACAAACAAAAGGATTTTGAATTTAATTTTTTAACCGAAAATGTGTAGTGTGTACACGGCTTTATAAATAGTTGCTTAATTGCTTAATTAGCTTTTGTGGATTGTATTGGCAGTGGTGCATTTGGCTGGTCAGTGCAGTGCTGATCACAGCGAAGGAAAAGAAAAAATAAAAATAAAATAATATATATATAGTTTTTTTTTTGTTAATTGAATATGCACTAGGCATTTTAGTTTTTTTTGTTTTTTTTTGTTTTTTTTTTAATTTGGCTATGAGTAACTCTCATACCCTGCCACCCAAAACAAAAAATGTACCTAATTGGGTACAATCGCAAATTAAAGTGATTTTAATATGTTCACCGCGAGGGGGTGGGTACTTACTAATGGTTTTGCAATATTCGCCGCATAGAAGGATGGTGTCTTGGCTATGTGTGGATCGTAACCAAGTAGGTGTACGTGGCATATATTTTTTTTTCTTTTATTCTTATTATATTTTGTCTATAATAAGAACAAAATGATAAGCAAAAAAAATTATATGTATATAAATACGATTTTGCGTAGCATTTGCATACATAAGTGTATGATGTTAGAAAAAACTAATAGTTTGCGTTACTTTACGTTGCATTACTTTACGCAAACTATCCCTGGAATGTGGAACCCATTTATATCATTTCTGTAGGATATTTTAGTTTTTGTTTTTTAATCCCTAATTTCCTTAATGGCTAGAAAAAACTAATAGTTTGCGTTACTTTACGTTGCATTACTTTACGCAAACTATCCCTGGAATGTGGAACCCATTTATATCATTTTTGTAGGGTATTTTAGTTTTTGTTTTTTAATCCCTAATTTCCTTAATGGCTGACTTCGACCCATGTCCTTTTCACATGTGTAGACGGCGGGTCGAGTACTTGTTTTTTTTCTTTCTTGTGTGACAAACGTGTGTGAATAGTGAGTAGTGAATTCGTCAAAAAAATAATAAGTGAGAAATAGTGTGAGTGAGTAAAAGAAAAAAAAAACTGTCGCGATAAGAAACAATTTCAGATCGAGCGTTATATTAAAAGTGTTAAGTGGCAATTTGTTGGCCTTTCGGTTTTGCGTGTGAATAAAGGCTAGATAAAAAGTGCGTAAAAAGTCCACAGGTACGCGTTACCAATGACGGCAATTTAGTGAATCAACCACCCACAAGAAAGCCTTGGACCACGGCAAAGAAAGAGCGCCATCAGAATTTGCGTATGGGTCTCGCCTTTGGACCATCATGGAACGAGGGCGAAATATGATATTTTAATTAAATTTTTATTTATATTAAATGTGAGTTTATTATAAAGTCTGAATTTTTAACTTTGCACTAGTAATGTAGATATGAATATTGAACATTTGTGATTGAAAAAGGTCTAAAAAGAATTAAATCTTAAAAAAAAATATATACGTATATGTTCAGTTTAGCAAAAATTATCAATTGTGCAATTTCCACACCATCAATAAAAAGATATTTGACAGAATTAGCGCCGCCCTCAAGTAGTCATCTCAGTGTAAGCGAAGCATTATGATCTGACTATTCGTAAGCATGCAACTCTGCTTATCGAACATTTCGCAAAATATTCTACCAGCAACAAGTGGGCGAATTGCACGCGAAAATATAAAGGTAAGATTGTAAAATATGTAATTATATATAATTAGTGCAATTTTGTGGTTATTGAATTTCATAACTAATTCTGTGTATTATAGGCGTCATTAGCATATCGCACCCTAAATACAAAAGGGTCACAACTCAAAATGTTTCTTCTGTTCAAATATGAACGAGCCGTTATCAATAAAACGGTCCGCGGATGACATATGGCAAAAATAAATTTCTTGTTTTTTGGTGGGACTGTTATAAACTTACATGGCAAATTTCAGCGTGATATGTCACATAGCTTGTTTTCTGTGCTACTGTAAACAAGTCAAGCTCGAGTGTGGAAAATTTTGAGTTGTGACCCTTTTGTATTTAGGGTGCGATATGTGCACAATTTTAATGCTGACAAAGAGCAATTTGCTGACGCACAGAAAGACTGATGTGATTGCGACCATCCCATGTTGAAGATATCTGGGATGTCGCCATATGGAAGGATATCTATAATCCCCTCGTTGAAGCTGCTAAGAGGTAAATATGTTAATACGTGAATGTGTAGGTGAAAGTAAAAATGCGCCTTTTTAGATGTTTGTGTCACCTAAGCTTTAAGTGAACTATAGAAGCCTACCTATATAGTATGTGCAAGACAATTTGTGGGAGGAATATTGGGCAAAGCGGTGTATGAGGGCCTAGTTGTGGACATGCCATTCGCTACGTTCTTTCTCTCACAGCTTTTGGGCCAGATACATCAAGCCCTGTACTCCTATATGGATGAGCTGCCATCATTGGACAACGAGCTCTATGCAGCCTCACATTCAATAAGCATTACAAACAAGTAGTGTCTGACTTGAAATTAACCTTTTCGGTGGATCAGGATGTCATGGGGAAAATTGTAAGGTAGGAAAGCTCACGCGGTTACCGACCACAACAAACTGGTGTATCCACTATATGGCTTACTTTCATATGAACACACAAATCCGCGAACAGACGCAGGCCTTTAATCATAGTTTTCGCGTAGTGATTTTCTGCGTTACATATTCAAAAGTGTTTGTTACTATAATTCGGATTATGTTATCGTTTTTCAAACATTCTCCTTTATGTACAAAATAATGTGGTTTACTTTCGCAGTTTTCTCATTAATGTGCAATTTATTATGTTTTGTAGTTTTAGAAAACTGGGATAAAAAGTTTACAAATTGTTGTAGTTGAATGCCAAGATATAATTACAAAAATGGTTAATATGGGGTTAATTTAATAATTTCACTTTTCCCTAATATGGTTTTTGTACCAGTGAAATAAAATTTATGTAAATAGCATTGCCGTAATGTAATATTTGTATATTTTACACATATATTAATGCTAATGGAACATCTGGGAACTATGTTGTGTGTGCATAAGTATACAAGCGAAATTCAATAAACTGATTATAATCAATGAAATTAAGAAAACCTATTTTTGTTCATTTCTTAGCAACTTTAATTTTCTACAACAAACTTCAGGTAGGGAATTTTTAAAATAATGGGAAATCAAAGCAGTGAATCCAAAACGTTGTTACTATTCCTACAGATAATAAAATAAATTTAAAAAACGTTGAGAATTTCGAAATGCATCGTTCGTAGGTTGTAGGGGTTGTTGTAGAGTCTTAGGTTTGCTAGGATATATCAGGGTAGTGATGTCAATCACCTTCTAATAAAGGGTGAATCGCGAAGTGTAATTTGTTTCTATTAGAGAGGTATTGGTTTAATTAAGATATTACGTTGATGGTGTAGGTGTGGATTTTTCCGTTTCTTCTGAGTAAGAAGGAAGTAGGACCAGTTTGACTAGTGGTCTAGTCACTTATCCCTCAAAAGTGTATTTCAGACCAGAGGCTGTCTTTTTGAAGTGGCCTTTGAAGCTTTTCACACCTGCTTCCCACAGTCCGCCCATATGAGGGGCTGCTGCAGGTATGAAGTGCCATGTTAATGCCTGGTGGGCATATTTTGAAAGCGTGTTATTGCGAGATCGAGAAGCTCCTACAAAGTTGGTACCATTGTCGGAGTAAAAATTTTTTGAACATCCTCGTCTAGCAACGAATCTCGAGAAGGCTGCTAGAAAGGATGGGGTACTTAGGTCTTTGGTGGCCTATAAATCGATAGCTTTGGTGGCGAAACAGATAAATAGACAGACGTAGCCTTTGGAAGTGCGACATCCTCTGCCGCGGAAGCTTTTGATGTCAAATGAACCTGCGAAATCTATACCTGTATTAGTGAAAGCACGCGAAAAGGTGGTGCGTACCTGAGGAAGGATTCCCATGAGTTGGGCTTGCGATCGTTTTTTATAGATCGTGCAGCTCTTACAATTATGGATGATGGATCGGATTATATTTTTAACTCGCGGAATCCAGTATTGCGTTCGAATTAAACGCAACATGAGCTGATTTTCGCCATGCAGTGATATTTCGTGAATGAATTTGGTTATAAGGCGTGATAACCTGCTATTGTATGGAAGGATAATAGGATGACGCTCGCTATATGACAAGTTGAGGGATGCGCCCAGACGACCGCCTGCCCTTATGATGTCATCTTTGTCGAGGAATGGATTGAGGGGCAATATCTCACTTTTTGTGTCAACTGTTTTCTTTTGTTTCAATTTCGCGCATTCTCCACCGTAATATTGCTTTTGACTGTTTATGATTAAGCGTTGTGTCGTTGCTTTAATTTCATCAGGTGAAATTAAGCAAGACTTTGCTTGAAATGCAGTCTTCGTATTAGGATGGTTCCTTTGAGAGAATCTCATAATATATGATAAAACTCTCAAGTCCTTGGTAGATTGGAAAAACGGTCAAGAATATCGCTGAAATTGATTGTTGTTGTTGAATATACCTTTACCTCTTTCTCTTCCATCGTTGTTTCATAGTCACATTCTGATGTCGGCCATCGTCATTTGTCTTCTTGTAGGTAAGAAGGACCCTGCCACCACAAAGAATTGTGAACCAGTTCCTTGGCCGGAAGTCCTCTGCTTGCTAAGTCTGCTGGATTTGATGCCGAGTCCACATGACGCCAGTTATTGTTTCCTACCTTTTCCACTATTTTGGTTACTCGATGTGCCACAAAGGTTGACCACGAGCAGGGCGGTTTGCGAATCCATGCAAGGACGATTGTCGAATCTGTCCACAGATGAACATCCAAATGTGCTAGGCTGAGATTTTCCGCGACCGTTTTTATAATATCCGCTAATAGGACGGCACCACATAGTTCCAAACGGGGAAGGGATATCGTCTTAACAGGTGCCACTCTGGTTTTCGCGAGGAGTAGGTTAAGGTATACTTGATCCTGTTTCTTCACACGCAAGTAGACAGCAGCTGCGTATGCCTTTTCCGAAGCGTCGCAGAACCCATGGATTTCGGCGTTGTCTGCTGGTGAATAGTGCACCCAACGAGGTATGCGGATATTATCACTTTCCCCATAATTCTGCATAAATGTCTGCCAGCGGTCTGATGTGACCGCAGACACGGTGTCGTCCCAATCAGTGCCTTCTAACCAAATGTTTTGCATAATAATCTTGGCGGTAATTATTATTGGGGCTAGCCACCCTAGTGGATCAAAAAGTTTGGCGATTGCCGAGAGGATTTCTCTTTTCGTAAGAACATCGTGGTTTTTTATTGGCTTTGTCATAAAATAAAAATGGTCGCAATGAGCATTCCATCTTATGCCAAGTGCCTTTACCGAACTAGTATCTTCGAAATCTAAAAAATCTTCATTGAGCAAATGGGCTTTTGGGATACCCTTTAGAATTTTGATGCAGTTGGAAGCCCATTTTCGCAATGGAAATCCAGCGGACAGCAAAACTTGCATAATTTCATCTCTGGCTGTTATTGCAGAGTCGATGCTATGACCCCCGGCAAGAACGTCGTCAACATACATGCATTTTCGAAGTATGTTTGATGCTGTTGTTCAACATCATCAGCTAATTGAAGTAATGTCCTTATCGCAAGATAAGGAGCACAATTTATGCCGAAAGTAACAGTCTTTAATTCGTATAGACTAATTGGGTCTTTCGGGCAAGTGCGAAAAACTATTCGCTGAAATTTAGTATGTGTATTGCTTACCATTATCTGACGGTACATCTTCTCGATATCGCTGTTGAAGACATACTTGTATAATCGCCAGCGGAGAATCAGAACAGTCATATCTGCTTGCAATACCGGACCTGGATGAAGGACGTCATTGAGGCTAATTCCATTGGCAGTCGGCCATGAGGCGTTAAATACCACGCGAAATAAGCCAATGCGAAAGTCGTGGCTTAAAAAAATCAACCGGCGTCGAAACGCGTCTTTATTGATTAAATGGTAAATTTCAATTACAAATTTTTATATGCTT
>JAYXIM010030946.1:0-25618 GCA_037575425.1 Anastrepha fraterculus
TGTTTGATGGAAAATCCCGTTTGAAGGGTAAGATAACGACGTACTTTCCATCTTCAGTCTGCCTTTCTTTTCTTGGGATGTCTTCCAATTCCTAAAAGGCAGCTAGTTGCTTGTCCAGTGTGACTTCGCTGAAAAGAGAAACTATCTTGTTTGGTGGACTGACTGTTTCGGCTCGACCAGTTAGAATCCACCCGAATACAGTCTCTTGGGCAAGAAGTGTACTTAGTACATTTTTCTTCAAGCCGCTTAAAATAATTTGGGGATAAATGTCTCCGCCAAGGACAAGGTCCACTGGTTCATTGTCGAAGAACCTCTTATCCGCCAAAGTGAGATCTGGAAATACTTGCCATGTCATTGCGCTTACTAGGCAAGTTGGCAGATTTCCAGTTAATTGCGGCAAAACTAGCGCAATTGTGTTTATTTTTACAAAAGGGTCGATAGGCGATCGCAGTTGTATTGAGCACGCTTGTCTTACCTGCGCAGATATAGAATTGTTGATGCCCGAGACTTGGGCATGCAAGCGTTTAGATGGCAGGTTGATTCTACGTTTGAGTCGTTCAGTAATGAACGAACACTCAGAACCAGAATCGATCAGAGCTCGTGCTGTAAAATTAACATTATTGTGGAATATATTTACCATGGCTGTTCCTAGTAGAACCCCTTTGTCCGTATTGGAATAGCACGACTTAAAATTATGGATTCTGCTATCCCTTGGCCTATTGGAATCGAGTCGTTTTAGGGCCTTCTTGGATGTTGAGGGCAGGTCATCAGCGGGATCTCTGCTTTCCTTAAGAGCTGCTGCTTTTGGTTGAACTGCTGGAATGTGCAGGGGCGTGTTGTGTCTTGAGTGACATGTGCTGCAGTTATACGAGCTCGTACATCTTGACACCGTATGTTCTGACGACAGGCAGTTCAAGCAACAGTTGTTGCTCTTGACGCACGCGATTCGATCGGTGACCTTTAACTTGCGGAACTTTGGGCAACTTTGCAATTTGTGGTCGTCACTGACACATAATTTGCACATATGTTTGGCGACACTTAACTGAAAGTTGCCCATCCTTTTTGGTGTAGTTTCCGTGAACTGTTGTAAGCTTTGCGCCTTGGGCGCTTTGTAGGCATTAATTCCTTTTAAGCCTGACACTGTTTCAAGTGTCTGAAACCTGTTGGAGAGGAATTTGTCCATGTCTGTCCACTTTGAAATTTCAGATTTATTCCCTATCGTTTGTTCCCAAAGCGATAGAGTACTTTCTGGCAATTTCGTGGAGCATAAATATGTGATAATTGCATCCCAGTTTGAAATGTCAATTTGGTGAGTCTGTAAAGAGGAAATGCAATTATTAATGTCTCTTTGTAGTTTTTTTATCGAACTGCCACATTCAGTTTCGATTGACTGTAGGTTAAACAGGATCTTCAGCTGCGTGTTCACCAGAATCCGTTTGTTCTCGTATCTTTCGCAAAGATTTTTCCACGCCGTAGAAAACCCGTCATTAGTGAGCGGGCACTTCCTCACGATGTCTCTGGCTTCACCCTGCGTTTTCTGGTTGAGGTGGAACAGCTTTTCGACCGGGGTAAGGCGCTTATTTAAAATGTATATGGCCGTGAACATATCGCGGAATGTTGGCCAAGATACGTAGTCGCCTTTGAAAACCTCCATATCGCACGGTGGAAGGTTCTTCGCCTTCCCGGTCTGCCTTTTCCAGCCTCGCAGAGAGGTCAGCCATCGTCAACATGCCGCGCAAATATGTGTGGTAACATATTTTATTCCTTTTCTTTATCGCGGCAAGATCCTTAGGAGAAGGAGTTTCTGTTGAAAGCAAGTGGTCGTACGCTGCTTTGGCCTTTTCCCACATTGCTTTGAACTCCTCCTGTTGGATCCGTAGTGAAAACTTCGAATGGTCACTTGACGGAGTGCCATTAAAGTCGGCTTCGAACTCCGTCACGGCGTCGACTAAACGAATATAAGTATCCATATTGTAAGTATGGGATACAAAAACTTACGCGGTATTAAAAAAATGCTCCTTCGCGAAATGGAAATGAATTTACAGCGAGACCCAAGCCCAAAATGCACCACCGAGATTAAAATAACAATATATATTATGTATCTATATATAGATTTATTAACAAAAAGGATAATATATTTATGTTTGTATATGTGAATTTCGCCACTCACACAATAATCAGTGGTATGTATATACCGTAGCGAAAAGTGCGCTGGGATCGATTCTAATTTACTGCGGCGTTGTTTGTGTAGTTGTGTACTCAACTTCACAGCGGGAATGTTCAAGCAAAAAGAACGGAATAAGAAAAAATTGAAAAATTCCCAACAACGCGCTTTTAGATGGTTTAGCTTGAAAATACCGCGCGCACTTGTATTGTCTGTTTGCGGACAGACGGAGTCGTTGACCCTTTTTGTTTTTTTGTTTTTTTAATCAGATTATTTCCACCAAAAAAAAGTGTGCAATAAATCCGCGTACCTGGTTTTGCTGGAACGGATTGTTCTCTGTAATGCCTGTTCGGTTGCTGCTTGGTGCTTAGTGCTTTTTGGTGCTTGCTGGCTTGGTCATTAGTATTTTATTTGCAGTATATACATAGATATATACATAGAATAGATATATACATAGAAATATATATGCAATAAAAATACGTTGCTTACGTATTATTATGTATGTATTATTATATTAAGTATAATTTATAATTAATAATAAATTACCTTTTAGTTGGCTGACACGTCCTGATGCTTGGAATTAGAAAATCGCAGTGAAAGTTACAATTAAAATTGAAGTGAAAGTAACCTCGCCGAACAACGTTTAGCACGCTAAACTTTTTAACTGTTCGGCGGGGAAATGCCAGGGTTAACGGCCTTCACGTTGCACCGACTGGAAACGGTGGTTAGCAACAGTCGGAACAGTACGCGCAGTTACCATTAGGGTGGCTAAAAATTTATATTAAATATTAAGGTGTGGCCTAAACAATGATGAAAGAATTAAAACTCCGAGACTAAAAAACAAAAAAAATGCTATATCAAGTTACGAAAATGGTAATCTGGCCATACTGGTGCTAATACGATGTCACTCATTGTCAAAAGTGCTTAGAGGTTTAAAAGTAACGAAAAAAGCAAACCCGTATATGTTCGTTCCTATAACGATGAGTACTCGTTACTATCGTATCGTTACATTACTCGTTACTTTTGATACCTCATCCATAACGCAACGAATCGAATATGTTGCATCGTATGGTACGCGTACAGACGTTGCGACGTCACAAGAAAGTGTAGAACTGCAAATGAAGAATCTCCTAAATTATTATGAAAAAGCAACAAATAGGTGTCAAAAATTATTTATTCCCAATAACATTTAAACAAACTGAAATTAAACATTAAATAAAAACATATTTTAGACAAAAAAAAATATTTTTGATAAACTAAATTATTAATATATTAAAAAATATTATTGCAAGAATCTTTGGTTCATACTTAAAAATAAAATTTTTTCCATTCTCTTTGGCTGAATAGAGCTGCGCTTCTCGCTTAATATTTGGCCCGATTACGAAAAAGTCCTTTCAGATAGTACTGAATAAGCCATAACTGATAAATATTTATCAGCCAAGCTCGAGAGCTCCGAGTATAGAATTGCCCGTGCTTGCCACCATTTCAAAGGACACTCATTTCGAGAAATATTGCCTCATAGTAATAATACTGCTGCTAACTACAGAGTTTGAAGCTGACACTGACGTTGATTCAGTAGGTTCTATGGATTTTTGCAGCTCAGTTTTCAATGCATCTTTCGCAGACTCATAACTTGATAAATCAAACCTAAATGACAGCTTCTTCAAACGCGGGTCTAATAGTGCTGCTTTAGACAGAGAACGTAAATTCATAGAGAAGGCGCAGTACCGGCCCGTTCCTCATTTTGGGCTCTAACCAAACACGGGTAAGAAAATGAAATCAGCACAAGTTAACAGTAGGAAATTAATTAATATGGCTGCCTGAGAGAAATGAGAGGGGGAGAGTGATACGCAAGTGTGAAAAAATGTAGTTTACATTAGCTTGCGTACAGAACAGATTTGTTCATTTGATATGTCCATATGACTTGTATGCATGTTTACAGATTTGTTGTTTTTGGTTTTTTTATGAAAATTGCGCGTAATTGTATGTATGCATGTTTATATACATATATTAGCATAGGGCATATGTATGTAATTAGGTTATGAAAATTGCGCGAAATTTTATGTATGCATGTTTATATACATATATTAGCATAGGATATATGTATGTAATAAAGTTATGAAAATTGCGCGAAATTTTATGTATGCATGTTTATATATTATACATATATTAGCAAAGGACATATGTATATTGCGCCAAATATTGGAACAAATATATGATTGCATTAGATTTGACTTTGATTGGATAAATGTATAGGTATACTAGCGCCCCGGTATGTGCTTCGCTACGTATAAAGTGAAATATTAAATCAAACTCATTTATAAAAAAAAATATATTTAATTATTTGCTAGCTATTTTAAAACTTAATCCAAAACATTTGGATAAACAATATTTTTTGTTTTTCCATTTAGAGCATGAATAAACAAACGGCTGGGGGTACCGACTCTGGAACAGGCAACATAAAGTTGGCCATGTGAAAAACATGATTCCTCCAAATTCACACCACAAACGTTAAGTGTTTGCCCTTGAGCTTTGCTGATGGTCATCGCAAATGATAAACGCACAGGATATTGTAATCGTTTGAATTCAAATGGCATATCAGCTGGAATCATAGGGATACGCGGTATTAAACAAACTTCTCCTTTTGATTTACCAGTTAAGATCGTAGCTTCAATCAAATTTGACAATAAATTTTTCACTGCCAATCTGGTGCCATTACACAGTTTTGGTGGATTAATATTTCGCAATAATATAATCAAAGGACCCACTTTCAGATTCAAGCAATGCGGTGGCATACCAGCGGTTCTAATGAATTTAAAAATTCAGTTGGATAATTCATTGCCTCATCTTGATTCATAGCACTGTCAATTGATTTATATGTCGTGACTACACCTGGTAGTTTTGCTTGAATTTCAAAATTAATGGCATTGATATGAATGTTCTTCGGTGCTAAAATGGCGCGTTCTCTCAACCAATCATGATTTCTGTAATTCTGAAGAATATTTGGAAAAACACATTCAATCAATTCATCTATCGATTTCGTAATTGTACACAAATTGTTCGGTACAGTGATCAATCCGTTGGTTCTGTCGATTTCTATTTTGCCATCACCAATTTGTAACAATTGTTTTGAAAACTCATGGGCCGCTGGATCAATTTGTAGGTGAATATGCATATTGATGTTCAGTGTCAATTTTTGTACATATCTCCAAAGAACTGATGACTTCAAACAGGCATTTTTGCTGAATATTCATTTTGGTTATATTCGATTGTACAAATAAACGCAAATCATTAGAATTGAATTCCTGCTCACGTTGCAATTCACGATCAAACAGATCATGCATGTCACGATTTGGTGCGGTCATACCCAATTGCACTAATGATTTATTTGCAATCCGTAGACACATATCTTCAATTATTATCAAAGCTTCGTTGTACATTTCCAAAGTTATCAACAAATCAGGATTTCTTGCATGATGACGCATACGAATGAAAATACCTTCTGCAATATTATGTTTATATTTGTTTCATAATTCAAGTGGATTTGATGGCATTCATGTTGATAATATAACGGCAAACAGCATTCGTATTTATTGAGGATGAGCCGAAATAGATGCATCATGAAGTGTTGAATCCCAATGTGCATCATCCTCCAACAAATGCAAAAGTTGGCATGCTTCACGGTATGTTTCACACAAATGACCGTTGACTGTTCTCAATTCTTGAAATGATTTTGGGCCATTCACGTTAACTAATAACAATCTCAAATAAAAACACTCAACATTGTTTGGATGTACTGTATATATTCTGCCAATTGCATCTGTTTGGAAAATGCCAGGATGTCCATGAACTGCTGTTCCTTGTTTACGTCTTTGAAATTTTTTCGAAGACACATTCCATGTGTAATACTGAGGCACTTCAGAATATAACAAAGTTATCGCAAATGTATCAGTTTCGCATAATTTGAAAAAACCTGTTAACGTAGTTGCTGGGGGTTGCGCTGCTCTTTCCAACAAATTTGCTACATTAAAATAAACACGTTGGCCATTCTCGAGATGCACAGCCAAGTGAACAACCGCAGGATGTCTTTCGTGCATTGGAAACGACATAATCCTCCAGACAGCTTCATTGCTACTAATATAGCGACCCATTAGATACTGAGTAATTTCATCAATTCTATTATCACCAGCAACACCGAAAATAGCCATATCGCTCCCTTTATTTACATACTTGCAAATATATTTAATGGAGTTGACAGAATTACAATATTCCACATTTATATGAGCGTTGAATATTTTCGATAATAATGGACAATACGGAACCACCCAACGATTATCAACTTCAACTTCCTGGTTAGGCATTCTAATGATTGCCGTTTTGCCATTATCATTAGGTGATCTACGTCGATACAATGGATATCCGTCATTGCCCGTTATTGTGTCTGAAGTAAATTGCCTTGGGTATCGTTTCGAACACTTTTCATCAATCATACATGGTGAATTCACATTTAGTTCACCGCACGGTCCATGTATCATGTTTTTAACGACAACTTGCGATTTGATCCGGAGTTATTTTATGTACCAGCCAAATTAGTATATGTGCGTGCGGCAATCCCCTTTTCTACCATTCGATGGAGTACATATGTCAACGCACCTCCCCAAATACATATAATTTCACAATTAAATCCATAAGTGCTTTACATTTTTGCCGAAAAACACGCGCAGTAATGTCATGACGATCGGTTGTCGACTGTCCTGCAAATAAATTGCTTTTGACCGGTCGACCGTATTTTTGTACATAACACATTGCGTCTTGTGCATATTCGTTCATATTCCCGATATACTCAGACATTAGGAATCTTGTGGGTGTAGGGATTAGTTGGACTGATGGACGGTATGATGTGAGTGGTGTGATTGCCAACCGTCGGACTGTCGAAATGTTAGGCAATATGCGCGTGAGGTTTCTAGGCGGCGACGTAATTTAAGGCGTTCAGTTGATTAGTTGTTAGCTATTCTTGTCTGTGTGTTCTGTTGTGGGATTGGGGTTTTAGGTGTGGGGAATGGCCACCAGTCCAGAGCTGTATGGAAGCTCAACTGGTAGTAGTCTCGGCTACGAGGTCTGACCGGAGACTTAAATCTGGTACCACGGGGAACAGGGGCCCTCGGAGCTTGCTCCGACCTGTTCATGAGGTAGGCCCTTCGGAGAGTATCGTGGTGGCTGTGGTTTAACACCTAAATGCGGGTAGAGCCTTTTGGCTCGATGTGGAGTTGCATTGCAACCGGGTGCCGGGACCCATAGAACGGCAGAGGGTTAGATAGACCTCGAACCCTACCAAGGTGGTTAGTGTGTCCATTCCACACTACCAATTGGTACCTTTAATGCTTTTTGCATTTTTGGGGCGCTGATCAACGCATTGTTTTGATCCGTTGTGCTTTTGAGCACCGTGGTGTCGGGCCGTCGCCGGTCGGTACCCACGTAAAAACAATCGGACGCTGTCCCTATCTACTATCTAGCGAAACCGCAGCCAAGGCAACGGGCTTGGAATAATTAGCGGGGAAAGAAGACCCTGTTGAGCTTTACTCTAGTCTGGCAGTGTGAGGAGACATAAGAGATGTAGCATAAGTGGGAGATATTATAATTTCGGTTATTTTATCAACAATGAAATACCACTACTCTTATTGTTTCCTTACTTACTTGATTAAATGGAACGGGTATCATTGCTTAGCCATTATATGGATATATTTATATATCTTATGGTATTGGGTTTTGATGCAAGCTTCTTGATCAAAGTATCACGAGTTTGTTATATAATTGTAAACATATTTTAATAAAATGAGATCACTTTAATGTGTTATTATTATAATTAAAATTTGGTATAACTCCAACACTTAGGTATGATCCAATTCTAGGACATTGCCAGGTGGGGAGTTTGACTGGGGCGGTAAATCTCTCAATGCGCACAGAAACCACACATAGATCAAAAGGGCAAATGCTGACTTGATCTCGGTGTTCAGTACACACAGAGACAGCAAAAGTTCGGCCTATCGATCCTTTTGGTTTAAAGAGTTTTTAACAAGAGGTGTCAGAAAAGTTACCACAGGGATAACTGGCTTGTGGCAGCCAAGCGTTCATAGCGACGTCGCTTTTTGATCCTTCGAAGTCGGCTCTTCCTATCATTGTGAAGTAAACTTCACCAAGCGTTGGATTGTTCACCCATTCAAGGGAACGTGAGCTGGGTTTAGACTGTCGTGAGACAGGTTAGTTTTATCCTACTAATGACAATTGCTATTGCGACAGCATTCCTGCGTAGTACGAGAGGAACCGCAGGTACGGACCAATGGTACAATACTTGTTCGAGCGAACAGTGGTATAATGCTACGTCCGCTGGATTATGCCTGAACGCCTCTAAGATCGTATCCGTGCTGGACTGCAATGATAAATATGGGGCAATTGCATTGTATGGCTTCTCTAAGCCATTTAAAGTTTATAAATTTTATTTATAAACGACAATGTAACATAGCAAAGGCGGGAGGATTAAATATCACCTGTATGTCACGCTAGTTACTTATTAAAACATTATTTAATACAATGACAATGCCTAGAATCAATTGTAAACGACTCTACTGAAGCTTATCCTTTGCTTGATGATTCGATATTATATAGTATATACACACACATATTATTTAATTAATATAACGTGTATATATTTATATATATATGTATATTAATTATTAATATATAAATATAATATAACTTTAATAGGATTTCATTCACATATGAAATCTCTTATAATCAAACTATAAATATAAATGTTATGTTATTTTATTATTAATTAAGAAAAGCAAATAAAATTGTGTAAAAATATTAATTCAACATACATTTATATATGTGAAACATATAAAAATATCATAATATCATCTCATATATTATTTATTTTAAAATTTTAGCTAATCGATGATATCAAAATAATTAACGAAAATAAGACATATCTATGATGATGGCATTGGGGTATATATAATATGATCAAAATATATATGGCAAATATCATCATATATATAATTTATTAATTTTAATATATATTGGTTAACCGATCATATTGACATATATAAAATGAAATTGAATTATATCAAATCAAATTGAAATGTGTTGAGTTAAATTTTCCCCATACATTTTTCACAATGTGTTGTTCGATTATAAATTCGATTTGATTATTTTTCATATATTTCACATGCCAAAAAACGATTGGGGTACAATTTTCCCAAAATCACTTTCCCAAAAAAATTTTTTCCCAAATTTTTTTTTCCCAAAAAATAATTTTCCCAATGCCATTTTTCCCAAACTAAAAATTTCCCAAAAAATTTTCCCATAAAATATTTTTTCCCAAATTTTTTTTTCCCAAAAAATAATTTTCCCAATGCCATTTTTCCCAAACTAAAAATTTCCCAATAAATTTTCCCATAAAATATTTTTCCCAAAATATCGTTCGTCTGTAAAATATCGCATATACATTTGCAATGAATGGGCGAGTACATTTTTTATTATTTGAAACAAGATTTCAGTTTATTTCTGAATTTGTATGTATACAATCACATGCGAATATAGTATCCTAGAGTTTTCAAGTATGTGACAATATCATTGTTATCAACATATTCGTGATATTTCGAAACAATGTTAAATATTCTCTGTTCATGTTTCAACCTCTTGGAATCTTTATTTTTCTTAACTTGCTGTCCTGATTGCAATTGTCGCATCATTATTTCTGTGTCCGATTGCTCTTTCTGCAACTCGGAAAGAAAAATGTAGAAGCTGGGGTGATCTTTCCCTATAACAACTTGAAGCCTATTGTGCCATCCTTCGGATATATTATTCGTTCTCGCAGTTTGTTGAATGACTGCATCATATTGACACCACAAATCTGGAGCATAGCGAGGATGCACCTGTTTACGTCGGCCTTTTGCAGGTTTTCCTCGGACGTACGTAGCGTCAAAGTATTTTGAAATTGGTCGCATTTCCTCCGGTATTTCATTTTTTAAGGTTTCGAATTCTCGGGCGATGTTTTGATGTGGGACGAAAGCAAGGGCACATATCATATGAGTGGCTACTTTGACCGATCGATCTTCAGGATCGCAATACATTTTCTGAAGTCCTTCACTTTGGATATGGCGGTACATGTTTTGACAGAGGTGGAAAAAACAGCAGCGTGCCTTGTCTTCGCCCATTACGATTTTTACAGCATTGATGATAGCCAACTCAAAATCTGTCATCACTTTAATCGGAAGAGAAATATCGATACCTAGACGTTCTGCCTCTTGCAAAACAACCGAGAATAGTTTTTCGTATACTTTCTGCTCTTTGTTTTCTAATAATGCGTAGACAAAAGGTAAACCAATAGTTTGTGGTTTTCCTCTTGAATCCGGTTGTGTAACTGCTCCGAGAATTGCGAAAACTTGGAAAAATATACTTGGCGCAGTTTTAAATGTTCCGTCGGCAAACCACAATATGCTCCTGAATAATTGCCTTAAATTTTCAGGCGTCGCGAACACGAGTATTCTCCCAAATTCTGAGTCTTCGTCATTTTCATAGGAGTCGTAAATTAGAAATTTATCTCCATTCAATGAATTTTGATAAAAGCCTGGAATATCCTGCAATTCTCTCAGCGTTCGCGGGTTCGAGGGAAAATCTTTTAATCTTTCACGACTAAGACTTTTTCGGGAATTAATTCTGTTTGGCATTTCCGCTAATACCGCTAAAGAGAGAGTTATCATATTTTGTAATTATGAATCGAATGCAATTTCGTTTTTTTGTTTTTACCTGGTGAAACGTTTCGCAATTCAGTTCGTAATATTTGAGCTGGAGGAGCTTCAGGATTTTCTGCAGCTTTACGTTTGATCCTATTCATGACTCTTAACGCTTCGACTTCTTCGGGGTTTGGTGCATGAAGGATGTGTTTCGATTCATCAAGTCCCTTCAGAACTCTGATATTGTGTGGTCCTCCGTATGTTGTCACTCTAGCATTACACTCAGGTTTTCTTCGGCAATTCCAATACGCAGTTTCTCCTATTCTACCTGAGTGTTTGTAGTACAAATATCCGTTAATGTGCAAAAGAAATGATTTTTTGCATTCAATTAATTCCGCCATAATTAGAAATTTTTACTTTAGGCAGCAAATTTTGGCTCATGAAATTTTGACACGAAAAGAATGACGTGAAAAAACTTGTTTATATGAGTGAAGTTGGATACATTCGTTACCTTGTCTTTTTATCCGAATTGAAAAATGTATATTGAAAAACTTTTTCGAATCTTTTTCGATTACTTAAGTATAAGATTTTTGATTATTATATACACTCATATTGTCGGAATCGTCGAAAAATGTCAAATAGTAGAATAATAAAAATTAATTTCAGTAGTATTTGTTCGGGAAAGCTATCTATTGGAAAAAAGTTATTTTGGGAAAACATGCATTCGGGAAAAAACAATAAAGCGGGAAAAAATATTTTTGGGAAAAAAAATATTGGGAAATTTTTTTTTTGGGAAAAAAAATTTTGGGAACAAATTTTTTTGGGAAATTTATTTTGGGAAAAATGACCCCCCACCCAAAAAACACTTACGGTGAAGGCATGTGAAATATATGAAAAATAATCAAATCGAATTTATATAAAACTATATTCGATTAAATGTATGAAATTAAAATTTACCACAATACTTTCATATGATAAACTGAATAAATTTATTAGAAAGACATTTGAAACATATTGAAATGTATTAAGTTAAATTGTCCCCATATATTTTTCACAATGCGTTGTGTACATGCCCAAACAAAAAAACTCACGATGAAGGCATGTGAAATATATGAAAGAAAATCAAATAGAGTTTATATGAAACTATATTCGATTAAATGTATGAAATTAAAATTTACCACAATACTTTCATATGATAAACTGAATAAATATATTAGAAAGACATTTGAAACATATTGAAATGTATTAAGTTAAATTTTCCCCATACATTTTTCACAATGCGTTGTGTACATGGCAAAAAACACTCACGGTGAAGGCATGTGAAATATATGAAAGAAAATCAAATCGAATTTATATGAAACTATATTTGATTAAATGTATGAAATTAAAATTTACCACAATACTTTCATATGATAAACTGAATAAATATATTAGAAAGACATTTGAAACATATTGAAATGTATTAAGTTAAATTTTCCCCATGCATTTTTCACAATGCGTTGTGTACATGGCAAAAAACACTCACGGTGAAGGCATGTGAAATATATGAAAGAAAATCAAATCGAATTTCTATGAAACTATATTCGATTAAATGTATGAAATTAAAATTTACCACAATACTTGCATATGATAAACTGAATAAATATATTAGAAAGACATTTGAAACATATTGAAATGTATTAAATTAAATTTTCCCCATCCATTTTTCACAATGCGTTGTGTACATGGCAAAAAAAACTCACGGTGAAGGCATGTGAAATATATGAAAGAAAATCAAATCGAATTTATATGAAACTATATTCGATTAATTGTATGAAATTAAAATTTACCACAATACTTTCATATGATAAACTGAATAAATACATTAGAAAGACATTTGAAATATATGGAAAATATCATCATATATATAGTTTATTATTTTAATATATATTTGGATTTAATAGTGTTTTATTTTAAGAATATTAAATTTAAGCTTTATTAACACGCGCTCGATCCAATCAGAAAAAGTACATTGAAAAAGAAGTAAGTCAAAATGGCGGTTTCAGCCAGTAGCACGGCGTTGCCATAGCTCATGCCAGTAGTACGGCGTTGCCATAACAAAATTAATAATTTGTGGGTTCGCCACATTACTCCCCCCTTAGAAGCATCGCAGCAACAAAAGCAGGCTTAAGACGATCGATGGTAGTTTTGAAGTGTTTGCTTCCTATTTGAATTGTATAATATTTCGGCGTTCGACGTAGGACTTTATAGGGGTCCTTGTACGGCGATGAAAGTGATGGCCGAATTGAATCATCTCTGATAAAGACTTGCTCGCAGGACTTCAGTGATGGATGGATGAAGACTTTGGGTGTGGAGTGCCATGCGGAGTCAACAGGTTTCAAATTCTGCATGACTAGGCGAAGCTCAGACAGCATCTCGTGTTCGTTATTCGAAGGTTTGCTGTCTACCCAAAATTCCGAAGGTAGCCGAAGTGTCGTTCCGTAAACAAGCTCGGCAGGGGTAGCCTCTATGTCATCCTTGAAAACTGATCGTAGTCCTAACAAGATTAAGGGCAGGTACGCCGTCCATCTCTTATGATTATGGCATAAAATCGCTGATTTCAGAGTACGGTGCCATCTCTCAACCATACCGTTTGCTTGAGGATGGTACGGCGTTGTTCGCAGGTGGTTAACTCCAAGGCGTTTTAGAAGTTCTTGAAAAAGAGCGCTTTCAAACTGTCTACCCAAATCAGATGTTATATTCACAGGAATACCAAAGCGCGAGATCCATACGTTTAGCAAGGCTTTTGTGACCGTCGATGCTGAGATGTCAGGCATGGGAATGGCTTCTGGCCACCTCGTGAATCTGTCGATTATCGTAAGGCAATAACGATTGCCATCGGATAAAGGAAAGGGTCCAACAATATCGATGTGCAAATGTGAAAAACGTTGTGTTGGTGTTGTAATGCGTTGTAGTGCCGCTCTGTTGTGACGAATAACCTTCGATCGTTGACACTGAATGCAATTTCTGGCAAATTGTCTGCTGTCGCGCTGGATGGAAGGCCACACGAAACGTTCAGACATAAGACGTGCAGTAGCTCTTATGCCTGGATGTGCCAAATCGTGTATAGCATGTAAAACGTTTGATCTGAACTTGCTTGTGATAAATGGACGTATTTTGTTGGTGGACGAATCGCAGTATACTTTCCGCAAACTACAAGGGACAGCAAATTTCGTTAGTTTAAGAGAATGAGTCTTATTACCTGACAGCAGGGACAGAAGCTCATCATCCGTAATCTGGTCTTCAGCTAGACGGTTATAGTCAATTGGTGAGTAGTCGATCGAATTGATTCGCGACATCAAATCAGCGGCGGCGTTATTTTCACCCTCAACGTGACGAATATCTGTCGTTATTTGTGAAATGAAGTCGAGCTGTCTTACTTGCCGGTCCGATGCCTTATCCAGTCGCTGATGAAATGCGTACACCAACGGCTTGTGGTCTGTGTAGATGTGGCACATTCTGCCTTCTACCATGTAGCGAAAATGGCGTAGTGACATGTACAAAGCTGTCAGCTCACGGTCGTATGGGCTGTATCGCGTCTCTGCCTTCGTGAATCTCCTCGAGAAAAAACCCAGCGGCTGAATATCACCATCCACCACTTGATTCATCACGGCACCCGCGGCGAAATTTGAGGCGTCGACCCATAAAGATAATTCCGCATTGGATACGGGGTGTGCCAGCATTGCACACTTCGCCAGCTGTTCCTTGCAGGCCTCAAAATAACTTGAAGTTTCGTCGGACCAGGATAGAGGAGTAGAATCGTTGCGCTTGTTTGCGCCTATCATGTCGAAGAGCAACCTTTGAGTTTCCATTGCATGCGGCAGGAACCTTCGATAGAAGTTTAGCATTGCTAGAAACCGCTTCAACTCCTTTGCGACGGTGGGTCGTTTGAAGTTACGAAGGGCTTCTACGTGACTTTCTAGGGGTCGAATGCCATCCTTGGTAATAGAGTGTCCCAAAAACTCAAGTTTCGTAACCCCAAGCTCGGATTTCGCTGCGTTGATAGTTAAATTATGATCTCGCAATCGTTTAAATACCTGCTGAAGATGTTTTCGATGTTCTTCGAATGATTTCGATGCAACACATACCTCGTCGAGGTACGTAAAAACAAAATCAAGACCACGAAAAACTTCGTTTATTATGCGTTGAAACGTCTGGGCTGCATTTCGTAGACCGAAAGTCATCTTTGTGAATTCGTATAGCCCGAAGGGCGTAGTGATGGCCGTTTTACAGACGTCGTCGGGATGTGCAGGGACTTGATGGAACGCCTTCTGCAAATCAATTTTCGAAAAAATTGTGTTACCTGCCAAGACATTTGCGAAATCCTGCAGAAACGGGAGTGGGTAACGATCCGGCACGGTTTGCGCATTGAGCGAGCGATAATCCCCGCAGGGTCTCCACGATCCGTCAGCTTTGCGCACCATATGTAGCGGACTCGCCCAACTGCTGCTTGATGGCCGGCAGATTCCCAATTTCAAAAGTGAGTCGAATTCAGCGCGGGCAGCTGCTAATTTTTCGGGCGAAAGTCGTCGTGGCGCGAAAAGACAGGCTGACCTTGCGTTATAATTCGATGAACTACATTGGAATTCGTCGTTGTACCCATTGGTAGTGGCCGGGTGATATCAACAAATTCTTGCAGAATGTCAGTGAAATTTGATTCCGCGTTGACAGTTTTTACACTCACCGAAGGTGTCGTATGAATTGCGCAAACAGATTTTAATTCGGTTTTACTATCTCGTAAGCATTTCCGCTTGAGGTCGACCAAAATTCCAAAATTACTTAAAAAATCAGCGCCGATGATAGCATGAGAAACGTCGGCAATCAAAAAATTCCAAACGAATTCGCGGCGTAAATTTAAATTTAATTTTAAAATGACTTCACCATACACTCTAATAGGTGAACCGTTCGCGGCAAACAATTTTAACCCGGTTGAATTAGCTCTAGCTGACCTCGTATGTGACGGTATTACTGACACATCAGCGCCCGTATCAATAAGAAAATTAATTTTCGACGAAGAGCCAAAGATACGAAGCCGGTAATTTTTAACGATCTCAGGTTGTTTGCTGGTACCTGAAATCGCTGCAGCTGAGTAGCATTATTGAGACGATTGCTTCTGGGAAAACGTACATGGCTCGCGACACTTCGTTGCTTTGTCGGCAAATGTCCGATGATACCAACAATAAAGTCCCGAAGTGGCATGTCGGTTGTCGCGCCGTACGCTCCTTGCTCGAGAAGGTGTCCTTGATCGAAGAGGACGGTCCTTCAAGGTTAAATGCTTTTGCATGCTTCGAGTTAATTCTGCGATCTCGCTTTTGAGGTTAGAAATTTCGTTGTGTGTAGACACAACATCCACATGACCGTTTTGCCAATCAATGGATTCCACGATGGAATCAGCAATTTTAGCTTTTTCGTCGAGAGGCACTTTTGCTACTATTACAGCTGCTTGTACATACGGTGGAAGACGCGTTACCCATAAGTCGTGCAATAGGCTGTCGTTGAGCGTGGTACCAGCAACGCGCTTCATCTCGCTGAAAAGTTCGCTTGGTTTACGGTCGCCAAGCGGCATGTCTTTGAGCACCTTCTGCAGGCGCCGTTGCTGACTATCAGTGAAATGATCCGTTACCTTCTGCTTAATGTACCGATATTTTCCGGTTGCCGGCGCTGTCTCGATGATTGACCTAAGCTCAAGTAGTTTAGGCGGCGAAAGGTTTGCTAAAACGATATGGAATTTTCTGGAGTCTGAATATATGAGCGAAGCTTGAAACCAGAATTCTAAGGCGTAAAAGTAGGCCTCAATGTTCTCTTCACTCATTTGCGGCAGTGGAATTCGTGGTACTGTGCTGTAATTCTCGGTATGCACAGCATCCGGACCGCTATTACCATGAGGGTTTCTTGGTGCTGTGGTATAATTTTCGTTGTGCGCAGCATCTGCGCCGCTATTGCTAATTGCCATGCTGTCGTTCAGAGACATGGTGTGCAAAATTTTCCACGAAGTGCCACGAAAAGTGTGGTTATGTGGATTTTCGATGTGCGCACTTGCAAACGAGCGGCAGCAATTCCAAGTAAACGGCGAAAATTCAATATAATGTACAAAAATTTGTACGATAGCTTTTTTAAAACGTTCGGGGTCACCAATTTGGATTTAATAGTGTTTTATTTTAAGAATATTAAATTTAAGCTTTATTAACACGCGCTCGATCCAATCAGAAAAAGTACATTGAAAAAGAAGTAAGTCAAAATGGCGGTTTCAGCCAGTAGCACGGCGTTGCCATAGCTCATGCCAGTAGTACGGCGTTGCCATAACAAAATTAATAATTTGTGGGTTCGCCACATATATTTGGTTAAATCCATGATATTATTGAAATGTCTTGAATTAAATTTTTCCCATACATTTTCCACATTGTGTGGTGGGCATGGCAAGAAACACTCACGGTGAAGGCATGTGAAATATATGAAAGAAAGTCAAATCGAATTTATATGAAACTATATTCGATTAAATGTATGAAATTAAAATTTACCACAATACTTTCATATGACAAACTGAATAAATATATTATAAAGACATTTGAAATATATGGGAAATATTATCATATATATAATTTATTATTTTAATATATATTTGGTTAAATCCATGATATTATTGAAATATATAAAATGTAATTGAATTAAATCAAATCAAAGTGAAATGTATTGAATTAAATTTTCCCCATATACTTTTCACAATGCGTTCTGTGCATGGCAAAAAACACTTACGGTGAAGGCATGTGAAATATATAAAAAATAATCAAATCGAATTTATATAAAACTATATTTGATTAAATGTATGAAATTAAAATTTACCACAATACTTTCATATGATAAACTGAATAAATATATTATAAAGACAATTGAAATATATGGAAAATATCATTATGTATATAATTTATTATTTTAATATGTATTTGGTTAAATCCATGATATTATTGAAATATATAGAATGTAATTGAATTATATCAAATCAAATTGAAATGTATTGAATTAAATTTTTCCCATACATTATTCAAAACGCGTTGTGTACATTGTCAGAAACACTCACGGTGAAGGCATGCGAAATATATGAAAGAAAATCAAATAGAGTTTATATGAAACTATATTCGATTAAATGTATGAAATTAAAATTTACCAGAATACTTTCATATGATAAACTGAATAAATATATTAGAAAGACATTTGAAACATATTGAAATGTATTAAGTTAAATGTTCCCCATACATTTTTCACAATGCGTTGTGTACATGGCAAAAAAAACTCACGGTGAAGGCATGTGAAATATATGAAAGAAAATCAAATAGAGTTTATATGAAACTATATTCGATTAAATGTGTGAAATTAAAATATACCACAATACTTTCATATGATAAACTGAATAAATACATTAGAAAGACATTTGAAACATATTGAAATGTATTAAGTTAAATTTTACCCATACATTTTTCACAACGCGTTGTGTACATGGCAAAAAAAACTCACGGTGAAGGCATGTGAAATATATGAAAGAAAATCAAATCGAGTTTATATGAAACTATATTCGATTAAATGTATGAAACTAAAATATACCACAATACTTTCATATGATAAACTGAATAAATATATTAGAAAGACATTTGAAAAATATTGAAATGTGCTGAGTTAAATTTTCCCCATACATTTTTCACAATCTGTTGTGTACATGGCAAAAAACACTTACGGTGAAGGCATGTGAAATATATGAAAAATAATCAAATCGAATTTATATAAATCTATATTCGATTAAATGTATGAAATTAAAATTTACCACAATACTTGCATATTGTTAGGAAATACGAAGCAATTCCAATGCCTAAATACAACCCTGTTTTAGCGCCCTCTACAGTATCTTATACATATTATACATAATTTAAGTATCTATTGTAACTATGAACTAAAAATCCGAACGCTCTCTCTGAATAAAGACATTGAGCTGAACGGACAACATCTCACATCAACACATATGATAAACTGAATAAATATATTAGAAAGACATTTGAAACATATTGAAATGTGTTGAGTTAAATTTTCCCCATACATTTTTCACAATGTGTTGTGTACATGGCAAAAAACCCTTACGGTGAAGGCATGTGAAATATATGAAAAATAATCAAATCGAATTTATATAAAACTATATTCGATTAAATGTATGAAATTAAAATTTACCACAATACTTGCATATGATAAACTGAATAAATACATTAGAAAGACATTTGAAACATATTGAAATGTATTAAGTTAAATTTTACCCATACATTTTTCACAACGCGTTGTGTACATGGCAAAAAAAACTCACGGTGAAGGCATGTGAAATATATGAAAGAAAATCAAATCGAGTTTATATGAAACTATATTCGATTAAATGTATGAAATTAAAATATACCACAATACTTTCATATGATAAACTGAATAAATATATTAGAAAGACATTTGAAAAATATTGAAATGTGCTGAGTTAAATTTTCCCCATACATTTTTCACAATCTGTTGTGTACATGGCAAAAAACACTTACGGTGAAGGCATGTGAAATATATGAAAGAAAATAAAATCGAATTTCTATGAAACTATATTTGATTAAATGTATGAAATTAAAATTTACCAGAATACTTTCATATGATAAACTGAATAAATATATTAGAAAGACATTTGAAACATATTGAAATGTATTAAGTTAAATTTTTCCCATACATTTTTCACAATGCGTTGTGTACATGGCAAAAAACACTCACGGTGAAGGCATGTGAAATATATGAAAGAAAATCAAATCGAATTTCTATGAAACTATATTCGATTAAATGTATGAAATTAAAATTTACCACAATACTTTCATATGATAAACTGATTAAATATATTAGAAAGACATTTGAAACATATTGAAATGTATTAAGTTAAATTTTCCCCATACATTTTTCACAATTCGTTGTGTACATGGCAAAAAAAAAACTCACGGTGAAGGCATGTGAAATATATGAAAGAAAATCAAATAGAGTTTATATGAAACTATATTCGATTAAATGTATGAAATTAAAATTTACCACAATACTTTCATATGATAAACTGAATAAATATATTATAAAGACATTTGAAATATATGGAAAATATCATCATATATATAATTTATTATTTTAATATATATTTGGTTAAATCCATGATATTATTGAAATATATAAAATGTAATTGAATTACATCAAATCAAATTGATAGCATTCCTGCCATCGTGTGGCTTGGTGCGAATGCTACACCCCCGATGTGGTTCAGCAAGGTATCCAGGCATACTGCTGGATATCGGAACGGCTTTTGGGGTGAGGTTATGAGTGAATGGCTTGTGGCGAATAGTCTCCACATTGTGAATGAACCGAGTGAATGGTATACGTTTGAGGGGCCTAGAGGTGTGAGTGACATTGATGTGACGCTCATGAATGAGGCAGCAGCGAGCAGGTTCGAGTGTAAATGGAGCGTTAGGGGGGTTGGGGAATTAGTGCCCATAATTTAATACAAATTATGGTTACTACCCGTACCCTGCAGTTGGAGTGGGGGAGTCCAATGAGGCGATGGCGTACCTCGTGTGCTGACTGGAACCGATATGGACATACTGTTAGGGAAGCGGTATTGGGTATACCGCTTAGTGAGTTTGAGGAATTGGGGGTTGACGAGCAAATTGCTCGTCTATCTGAATGTGTCTGGGGAGTGAACGACTTAGTGTTTAGGAAAGCTAGGGCTGTGAGAATGAAAGGTGTGAAATGGTGGACGAGTGAGTTAAATTCAAAGAGGAGGTCTGTCCGACGCTTGAGGCGGTTGTTTCAACGCGCCAGGCGGACCAATTCGGAGAATCTGTCCCAGCTCAAGTATCAATTTAGTGTAGGGATGAAAGAATACAAGAAGATGCTTGTGAGAGTTAAGGAGGAAGAGTGGAGGAGATTTGTGGGGGAAAATAGGGACGACCCTTGGGGACAGGTCTTTAGGATCTGTCGGGGTCGTCGAAATGAGATGGCTAGCTCTCTTCGCGTAGGTGACGCTGTATTATAACCGTGGAGAGAGTGCGCCACAGTTCTGTTAGGCGAGTTCTTTCCCAGGGCTGAGGTTCAGGTTCCTCCTGTTCCTGCACTAGACGTTGGGGAGTTCGATTATGCGTTTGGCCTGGTCAGGTCTAAAAGGTTTCTAGGTTTCGATGGTTTGAACGGAGAGATGTGCAAATGCTTGTGGAAGTTCATTCCGGAATACTTAGAGGCCATTTATGATAAATGCATATGGGAGGGATATTTTCCACGCGAGTGGAAAGTTGCTAGGGTCGTTGTGCTCTTGAAGTCGGCCGATAAGATCATTAGCGATCCTCGATCTTATCGTGGTATCAGCCTCCTTCCGGTACTTGGAAAAGTGCTGGAAAGGGTTATGGTAGAGCGGCTTCAGGAGCTAACTCGGGGTGCTAGGTCGGATAGGCAGTATGGATTTAGGAAAGGACGTAGTGTAGAAGATGCGTGGATTTATGTTCAGAGTGTAGTTAGGGAAAACGTCAATAAATATGTCCTTGGCATGTTTATTGACTTCAAGGGGGCCTTTGACTACTTGCGCTGGGACCGTGTGTTAGGAGCTTGGCTGTCCGGAAATTACTCTATGGCGGAGTTATTTTTCGGACAGAAAAGCATCCATAGTAGGTGTGGGCGGAAGTGTGCAGATTGGGGTGGCTCGAGGCTGTCAGCAAGGATCCATCTGTGGTCCCTGCATTTGGAACCTCATGATGGACTCCCTGCTTCGGCAGTTAGAGCCACTCTGTAAGCACTGCGCGTATGCGGACGACCTTCTCATTTTGGTGGAGGGTCGTTCGCGTGAGGAACTGGAGCGAGTGGGGGGGCAGCTCCTTACATTTACCCACAATTGGCGGGTAGATGTGGGAATAGACATATCGATGGACAAAACGGTGACAATGCTGCTTAAGGGAAGATTGTCCCCGAGTCGTCCACCGATTGTACGTTTGAATGGAGTATTGATTAGGTATGTGACGCAAGTCAAATACTTGGGGTTAACTATGAGTGAAAGGATGTGTTTTACTCCACACTTAGTGTTGTTGAGGGAGCGGCTGCAGGCAATTGTTGGGCAAGTTCGTCGCGTGGTCAGATTTGACTGGGGCCTTAGCCGACGTGCGGTTCACACCGTATATCGGGGCCTATTTGTGGTCTGTGCCACTTATGGTGCCGCTATATGGTACGAATCGGCTTTAAAGTCAGTTGGCAAACGTCATATGATGGCGTGCCAGCGCCTTATGTTGCTTGCCTGCATGCCTGTATGCCGTACAGTGAGTACGGATGCGTTGCAGGTGTTGTTGGGTGCGCCTCTTCTTGACCTGTTAGTCGTGCAACGGGCGGTTGGCTTCAGGTTGAGTTATCCGACGGTGATGGAGGAAGTGGGTATCTGGAATGCAAAAGGTTGTTAAACGAGAGTATGCTTCGTAGGTGGCAAGACCGTTGGGACAATAGTTCCAGGCCGTGCGACATACGAGTACATTCGGGATGTTTCATTTGTCGGAGAAAATCCTGACTTTGGATTTTACCTCATCCTTAGATTCCGCCTCCAAGTTTTCAAGTTTTTAATAAAAAATATTAATCAAATTTATATATATATATTAAAAATAATTAAATACTTGAATACGGTTCCAATTCCGTAACCTGTTGAGTATCCGTTTGTTATTAAAAATGGGTTTTGTGCTCATCCTGGCAACAGGAACGACCATAAAGAAGTCGTCGAGAGATATCGGAAGTCGTTTTATAGTCGTGCTACCATGTTTTATAGTCGTACTACCATGGAAGTCTTTCGAAGAGAGATATGGTAGATGGACTAGAAGAGCATGACATTTACTGTTGTGTCGATATTTTCTCCTCGGACCTTGAAAATTTATGGTGGGGTCACACAAACTTCTCAACAGGCCGTACCAATATCCACAGCTGGTCTCCAAGGTGAAGAGTCTCTAGTCGATAGAATAATGTAGGTAAGGGAAATTAGATCCGTAACTTCGGGATAAGGATTGGCTCTGAAGATTGAGATAGTCGGGCTTGTTTGGGAAGCAATACCATGGTTTATGTACTCGTTCTGGGTAAATAGAGAATTACGATTCTTGTTCCCCGGATAGTAGTTACGTAGCCAATTGTGGAACTTTCTTGCTAAAATTTTTAAGGAATTATATCATTCGATATATATTCTTTTTAAATTATAACGATTATCAATTAACAATCAATTCAGAACTGGCACGGATTTGGGGAATCCGACTGTCTAATTAAAACAAAGCATTGTGATGGCCCTAACGGGTGTTGACACAATGTGATTTCTGCCCAGTGTTCTGAATGTCAAAGTAAAGAAATTCAAGTAAGCGCGGGTAAACGGCGGAGTAACTATGACTCTCTTAAGGTAGCCAAATGCCTCGTCATCTAATTAGTGACGCGTATGAATGGATTAACGAGATTCCTACTGTCTCTATCTACTCATTTCGCAGTGTGACTGTTGAAGTGAGTGGACGCGTGAGCGCTTGTTTTGCTTTGCGAGCTAGTGAATTTTTCTTTGAGCGTTGTTTTTCGCGAGAAAATACTGTTTTTTACCGTTGGCAAGTGACGTATATTGTGTGAACCTTATCGGCGTGGTTGTGTGTGCGGGAAACTGTTCGACTGTCGTGTGACCGTCGGTAGGTTTTTCCCGTTATCGAGAGACGCTTCAATTGCGCGTGCCTGATCGGCGTAATTGTGTTGTGCGAAAGACAATTGTTAAACTGTGCGTGTAATTGTTGCCGGGCTCTTCCCGTTAAGTGGGCGCCGCTATAATTGCGCGCACCCATTCGGTGTAACACGTGTTGTGTGGGAAAAACAATTATCGTTGTGCGGGTAGCGAAGAACGCTATAATTGCGCGTGCCTGATCGGCGTAACTGCGTCACTGTGTGTGCGAAAGACTGTTGTTAAACTGTGCGTCTAATTGTCGGCGGGTTCTTCCTGTTAAGTGGGCGCCGCTACAATTGCGCGCACCTATTCGGTGTAACACGTGTTGCGTGGGAAAACCAATTATCGTTGTGCGGGTAGCGAAGAACGCTATAATTGCGCGTGCCTGATCCCAGCTGAAAAGGTGGCTGCAAAGGCACCTGAAAAGGGTAAATCTGGGGTTAGTGGAAGCGAGGGCGCTTCCGAAAGTGGTAGAAGGAGTGGGAAGACCAAAAAATTGGGACCAGCTGGGAAGCTGATGATAAAACTAAGGAAGAGTTTTGCCCCTTCTCAGGCGGGGTTGGGAGTGCTCGGTAGGGATGCCGAGCGCGAGAAAGTTGGGGGGCAGTTCATGGGGCGTTTTAAGTCCGTTGTGGCTGCCTTCAGCGGAGCCGTCATAGACATGGACGGCGTCCCGAAGGACCTTCGTGGATATTCCTTGGAGTTTGAGCAACTCTTCGTAGAGATGGTGGCGGAGACCGCTCATCTTCGTAGGCAGTTCGAAGCCACGAAGAGGACAAGGGAGGAAGCACCTCGGAGGACGGCTGGAGCTGCGCTGGTTGTCGCTAGCCTATACTGCAAGTTTAACGAGCCTCTAGAGCCATACTTGAGATACATCGAGGCGGTGCTACTACGTGAAAGTAACAACCCTGTCATCATGTGTCTCGATGCTAATGCCACCTCCCCGATGTGGTTCAGCAAGACATCCAGGCACACTGCAGGATATCGGAGCCACAGTCGTAGTGAGGTCATGAGCGATTGGGTGGTGGCGAATAGCCTCCTCATTGCAAACGAACCAAGTGAATGGTATACGTTTGATGGGCCTAGATGACGCTCATGAATGAGGCAGCCGCGAGCAGGTTTGAATGTAGATGGAGTGTCAAGGGTGGTTCGTGAATTAGTGACCATAATTTAATACAAATTATGGTTACTCCTCGTACCCCACAGTCGGAAAGTGTGAGACGATGGCGTACCTCATGCATCGACTGGAATAGATATGGGCAGACCGTTAGAGAAGCGGTATTGGGTATACCGCTTAGTGAGTTTGAGGAATTGGGGGTTGACGAGCAAATTGCTCGTCTATCTGAATGTGTCTGGGGGGTTAATGATATGATGTTTAGAAAAGCTAGGGTTGTGAGATTTAAAGGTGTTAAGTGGTGGACTAGTGAGTTGAATTCAAACAGGAGGTCTGCCCGGCGCTTGAGGCGGTTGTTTCAACGTGCCAGGCGGGCCAATTCAGGGAATATGCCCCAGCTCAAGTCTCAACTCAGAGTAGGAACGAATGAATACAAGAAAATGTTGGTAAGAGTTAAGGAGGAAGAGTGGAGGAGATTTGTGGGGGAAAATAGGGACGACCCTTGGGGACAGGTCTTTAGGATCTGTCCGGGTCGTCGGACCGAGAGGGTTGGCTCTCTTCGCGTGGGTGACACTGTGTCATCCACGTGGAGAGAGTGCGCCAGTGTTCTGTTAGGCGAGTTCTTTCCCAGGGCTGAGGTTCAGGTTCCCCCTGCACAAAAGGTACCTGTCCCTCCACTAGACGTTGGAGAGTTGGATTACGCGTTTGGCCTGGTCAGGTCTAAAAGGTCTCTAGGTTTCGATGGTTTGAACGGAGAGCTGTGCAAATGCTTGTGGAAGTTCATTCCGGAATATTTGGAGCCCATTTATGATAAATGTATA